>JXSR01S030646.1:23462-33503 GCA_000969725.1 Ophiothrix spiculata | reverse complement strand
CCCTTGCGCGATTAAAAATACGCAGATGCATGGATGCATCGTTGTTGATTAGCGATGAACAACTCTGTAGCATGTTTGAATACCTAAATAAAGCTTGAAATAACTAGTCATTTGAATAACTTTATTCTTCATTTGCTTTTACCAAATGATGTCACCAATGGAAGAAATAAAAAGTTATTCCTGGAATAAAGCTATTCTTCTTTTGTGAATACGGGCCATTGAGGTTAATTCATGCACTCAGGATGATAAAGAAGGATTCCGGATTTTGAAAGGAGTCACTGGAACTGACTTAATCACACAGCTTCTAAAATACAAAACGTTTCCTAGACACTTCTATTCTACAAATTAAAACACAGTATGTGCATTTATAAATTATAATAATAATAATAATAGCCATTTATGAAGCGCTTAAAACAAAAGTCGCTAAGCGCTTAACAAAGCAAGCACAAAAATAATTATTATATAACTAATTTTACATGTTCACAAAATACATTAAACATGATGTGTACATTTTTTTTTCTTCTTTTAAATGCATAGTTTATAGTTATAGTAGAATAGATACATTTAGGTAAAACAGGGGTCTATGGTGAGGGAAAATACGGGTATTAACGTTGCGACTCATACCAGTGTTCCCAGTAAGGATTTTGAGCTTGTGCCAATTCAAGCAATTTTGACAAAGTTGAAGAGGTGCTTAATTATGCCAAAATCATGAGCTGAGGTGCTGAAAATTGGCCAAATAAATAAAGCCAAGAAAAGAAACTTTTTTAGACATTTTCAGAAACTTGTTGCTCCAATTTTCAAGTCTCCTGGGCCAATGGTGCATCATACGGCTTTAGCAGAAACACTAGCACATATATACGTAGAGTGCCAGTGCTCGGAACTTTGCCTTAGGCCAATAAAAAAATTGTTTGGTTGCCCTCCACAGCTTTTTTCAAAGAGGGTCGGTCGGTCGGGTTTAAAAAAAAAAAAGTTCAATACTCATGCGCTAGGTCGATCGGCCGCTCCAGCCTTCACAACTTCCCCCGACATCCAAATCAAAACAATCAAATACCTCTTGTATTGATTTGGGACATCCTAAACATTTTGAGGGTTGAATATTGAAAAAAGCAAAAATATAACATTTTTTCTTTGTAGTTTTAGGTAAGTTTTGCATCTTTTTGAGAAAAAAAAAAATTCAATAAAAAAAAGTTTGGGTCGGGCTGAAAAATAGGGTCGGTCGGTGGAGGGCAACCAAACAATTTTTTTTTGGCCTTATGAGCATGGACCACCTCATCATGAAATCATTTTAGTATAGTTTATGTTTTGAATTTTTCCCAGAATTCAAATCTTGTCTGATTGGTATAGCCCTTTGAATTGATATATTCTCTATATTTAGCCATATTGTTTTTAATTTTCTGTTGTTTCCAATAAGCACACCCTCTCTCAAAAAAAATAGTTTTTTACCAGCAAATCATATTGTTTCTAATATTTAAACCATTAAATTTTAAAGTGTTTTCATACGTCATTAATAAAGCTTACCATACTCTTGTTGATCAGTAATTGGTCTTTGAAATCAATAAATGAAAACAAATTTGTTAGGTTACTGGTACAATGATTGTATTCAGTAATTTTGCTGTAAGTTTTAATAACAAGTATGAATGTTGAAAATCTGCCTTTTAAACTTAACACCCCTTTTTGAAAAATGCAGTGTCACAGACCATTTATATTTTTGAGTTTATTGTTAGTAAAAGCAATTCAAAATTATGCAAATATTTCATTATTTTTTGTTTTATTTTATGCAGGTCGTGTTCACTTCTGGAATGTATTCAACGGAGGTTCACTATTTGCATCATTTGTTTGCGTAAGTTTATTTTAAAGGAGCATGATTGTACCGATTTGTCAAAATATGGATTTCAGTTTCGCATGAAAGATCACCACTAAAGAAGTCCAAATTTCAAATTTCATTTAGATCCGTTTAAACCATTTCGATTTTATTTTACAGCTTACTTTGCTGTGTATATTAATTATGGTCACCATAATAACCATGATAGCAAATTTGGGCCAATCTTAACCGATTACGTTGGGCCAACATTGGCAATTAAATAACATCGGGCCCATGTCATTTTGTCCACCAGGCCGATATCGATGCGATGTATTGATGCGATGTTGGACCAACGTTGGCATTCTGTAGACTAAATGTTGGGCCAATGTCGGAAAACCAGCATTAAAACCAGAAGTTTTTAATGCCATATTATACCAAGTGGAATCTAGTTTAGTCAGTGGCGTAGCTAGGCCTTTCTCCAAGGGTGGGCAAACCACTCAAGATTTCTCCAAGGGATTTTATCGAGCGACTTTACAGGGGTTCCAAGGGGCCGACTCGGCAGAGTTTTTCAAGAAAAACCGCCAAATATTGTGCTTTATGAAGTTTTCAACCTAATTTTTAGCGATTGTCAGCTCTAATTGTCGCAATTTTATGGGGAAAAGGCAGTTCCTGTCCCCTTTATTTTTCTCCCAGGTCTTCAAAATTTCTCAAAAAAATTTCCAAGGTGGGCAAATTGAGGCTAGTCTCTTTAACATGGCATGTATGTTGTTTCTTTGACAGTCACCCAGTAAGCATACATCTATCAATTCAATGCAACTCACATCGGATGATTGTACTCTGTTCATAGGGGACTCAATAGGTAAGTCAAGTCATATTTCCCCGGGGGGGCTACTTACATTGACGGAAGGTATGGGTATGTGCCGCGCCCTCAAGGCACCCTTTTCAAGCCTTCTCTTCCGCTCCCCAAGATGCTCTTTTCAAGATAACTTCAGTTCTAAAGACCCCATTTTCAGAGAAAATGTCCCAAAAATGTGTTTTACTATGTTTTCAAGCTAATTTTGAGCGATTTTCAGCTCAAATAGTTGTATTTTTATTGAAAAAAGGCAGTTCTTGAGACCTCAATTCAGGAAAAAATCCGTTCTGCAAGACCCTATGTTCGATATCGCGGATCTCACATACCTACCAAATTTTTTTCGAGTGCCCCCCGGGCATATTTCCTCAGACAGTGTCAACAAAAACAAGGAGTGTCAGCACCCTCTTGATTGTGAATACGAGCTCCGATATGGACTTCGGGACATAATCAATTTAGAGACAAACGATCGGTTATGCCGCCCGATCCATCCTACATTCGTGCGGTTCGGTTTTGATTCCCGGTCGGACCTAGGTTGTGCGTGAATTTGGTTGTCGATCAATACTCGTCCTCGCAGGCTTTCTCCGAGCACTTCGGTTTCCTCCTGCATCTAAAATCGAAAAAAATTTCCAAAATTTCTTTCTTTTTCATCACGGAGGCGTCCCTTAAATTTAATGCATTTGCACTATTAGGAATAGCCTGGCTCTTCGCCGAATGTTATAAATAAAAGAATTGGGAGCCCAGTTGAAGATAAGCTTCCTTTAGCTTACTTGGTATCAAGTATCATGTTGTCAACTCCTGGAATGTACATCCATGCACATTCCAGGAGTTGAGATTGTGTCTACACGATGATACATTAACCAGATGTGGATTCACGCTGCGTATTCAACTGAGCGTATGTGTTTGCAGTTACGCGTTATCCCGTGCATTATATATTGCTTTAAGTTGGCTGAGGTCAAGAAGCCCAGCTTGACCTTGCTGGGCTTGGGCGAGTTGCTTGGGTCTCAATTGATTATATCCCTCAGGGTACCCGGGTTCCAAGTGATAATTTGAGAACACAAACGAAACAACATTTGGTCAGGAATAGGCCTATCTCCATATCTCCATATGTTGAGTCAGCAAGATATCCTTCCGGATACATCAACGCTAACCTGCGCGCTGCGTGTGGATCAAACTTGCTAAAAAATTACTTGCATTGGTTGAGCTGATTTTTGAAAGAGTCAATTGTGGGGCTGCTGGCAATGTAACGTTTCAACTTGTTCCAGTCTTTGATGGTTGAAACAAAAAAGGAGTCCTCAAATCCTATGACAAATGGTGATATGAGATTTCGGGAGAGTCATTTGAAAATGACATTTCCAAAGGTAGTCATTTGAGATTTGATAAAATGCATGAGGTGTTTAGTCTTAAAATTGCATTGAAGTCTTATTCAACTACATATATGCAAAACATGTAGGAATGCTAACACTTACTCACACACATTTTTGAAAAATACCATGTCTGTATTTTAAGGGATAGGAGAGAATTGTGGTAAATTTGGACTTCATGCATGCATGATGGAAGCCTATTTTGTTGGTTTCAGATAGAATGAAAGATATCATATGAAGCTTATTTTAAAGATAGAATGAAAGATATCATATGAAGCATTATTTTAAAGATAGAATAAAAGATACCCGGGGGGGGGGGGTCATTCGACATGTGACTGGCTACGCACTCGCGACCATAAAAAGCGTCGAAAAGGGTCTAATTTTCATCACTGGGCGGTGTCGACGTCTTTTGCAAAAAGGGTATGTTTTTGTATGATAATGAGACGGTAGGGTTGTAGTGAAACTAGAATTATATGAAATGTGACACATCATATCCCTTGTTTCATTTTGAGAAGAGTTTCAATTGTTCTGGAGTATTGATGCAAACACCAAATGCCCTTAAAGTATCAGATTTGGCACATTTTATCAATACGCCTTAAGGGTAGGTTTTTTGTGAGTTACGCCATTTAGAGTTACAAAATTTGATGTTGTGCATTACGCCATAAGGGGTCAATTTGGAGGTGTCTGGATGCGAGAGTGACCCCCCACCCCCCTTAATATATCATATTAAGCAGAGTATTTCAAAGCTGCACTCTTAAATTGATTTACTCTTTTTGAGTAAAAAGGGAACCACCCTAATTTTTGAGTAAAAATTGAGCCAAAGTTTACTCAAGTTGAGTAAAATTTTTACTCGGTTGAGTAAACTTTGGCTCAAACATTTTACTCAACAAGTAGGGTGGTTCCTCTTTTACTCAAAAAGAGTAAATTAATTTAAGAGTGTGTAAGCATGTTGTAAACCTTCCCTTATTCAGGCATGATAATGATTTTTCATGAAAATATCTGAATTTGGTATATAAACCACTAAAATGGTTAAATCAAGCCCTAAATTATCTGAATTTGGATGATAAATACATCTAAAATATCTGAAATCAGATAATTATCTGAAAATTCTCATGCCTGCTTATTGTGTTTTCATGTAGGTTATGTGTCTGCGTGGGACCTAGATGGCTATTGTCTGCTTTCGCCTGAAGATGAACCTCCCCCTGGTACGTGTTATTACTGGTGTCTACCCATAGATTTACAGGGGAGATACCGGACTGTGTATACTGGCCCATGAAATGGCATCCCCAGCCATGGAGCTCAAATTGGGGTATTCGTGTCCACTCGGTTACCGTCAAAATTAACTCGTGATTGCCGAGTATTCATGCAGTTGCGCGTAGAGACATATAATACTTTAAGCGAATGATACGCCAATCTGCACGCAAAGCGTGTGTGCGTCTTTTCAATATTCGGACATTTGTTATGACAAGATGCGATGTATCATTTACAAAAACCTGAATACCCCCAATTTTGTCTCCATGCCGGAATAAAACTTGGCGGAGTCTTGTATCTCCCCTATAAGTTTATGTGACAACCATTCAGTTTTGGAAAAAATGTCTGTAACTCAGCAACCAAATATATAAATGTATTTTATTTATATGCTGATGCATAGTTTTAAATTTATTATTTCATGTCTTCAACCAGCACGTATAAATCTCTTCATTTGTATTTTATTTATAGTATTACATGCTGATTTTGATGGTGATGTTATTTTTAGACTGAAGTTTATGATGTAGACCGTATGCAAAAGTAAACACATTTTTTGGCCAAAATATTTCTGGAAAGCCTAAATAAAATTGGCTTTGCTAAAATGGTGACCGTTTTTACTTTATAGATAGTTAAAACAATGTCCAGATCAAATAGGGTTTCTCAAAATTTAGATTTTTTTTTTGTTATCTTTTGAAAAACTGCCAAAAATAGGTCAAACACCATGATAAGGATGTCTTTGCTGAATCAACATACATACTCATTTTTTCATAAGTAAAATGATGATAAAACTGTAAATGATTTTAGACTGGGGTAGACCCACAACTGTGTTTGTGCTCTAATTAGGAAACCAATTGTATACCATATAGAAGTAAACATCTCTTTAAACAAACTTTCATGGTGAACATGATGAAGATATTTTCGTTTTTGACAAAAATTGTCTATTTTGGCAAAAAGTGCCAAAAATTATCCCCAAAATTTCTGGAAAGCCTAATTGGAATTTGCCATCATGAAATTTTGAACTTTTTCATTTGGAATCTAGAAACAAATGTCTTTGAAAAGTGTTCACATTTTTTATATTCATCTTAATTTTTGATAAAATGCCAAAAATATCTCAAAAAAGGTAAAAGAGACTATGATTTTTGGCAAAAAAATGACTATTTTGACATATTTTTGGCATTCTTACAAAACTTAAGAAAAAGATCAAAAATTTGAGAAAAACCTTCCCAGCCGTTTGTTTCTAGATTTCAAGCAGTATAACATTTTATAAAAGCAAATTTTAGCAAGGCTTTACATAAATTTGAGGCAAGAAATACAGTGTTTGGCACATTTTGCCAAAGTTGACCATTTCGGTCAAAACTTAATTAACATCATCATTGCATCATAAAATTTCGCTTCCAGAAATGTGTACTTTTATCATATGAGGGTGCTCCAGTAAAATGAGAGGATAGTCGCACTTGATGATTTTGAGAAAACAGCTGCTGAAGTGAAACATTGATTAAATTTTCAATTTTTTTGTTTTTGATGGAAATTGCTCTATTTCAAATTGTAAAATGAAGGCTAGAATGATACAAATTCAATGTGTACTAAAATTTTACATAACACCTCACTTTGCACTTTTGAAATTTCATGATGTATAAAATGTAGCAGTTTCTTCTATTGCAATATGACAATTGATGAAATTTTAATTGTAGGAAAAAAGGAGTTAAAATTATTGAAAATGGTAAGCACTTGTTAGGATAAAAGAGGAAGGGGCTTGTTCATGGTTGAATGAAAATAAAGTGAAACGTAAATCAAAAGTAACATATTCTTCCTGTGGACTGTGGTTTTAAAATGCTTAACGATTGTTTTCTCATCACAATTAACTTTGCTCTTAAAAGATGTTCAATTTGAAACATTAATGTAAGTCAAACAACAAAATTATTGTTTCACTACTTCTTTATCATCTGGATTTTGAAGAAATGGAAAACTTCTTAGTGTATCGTTTTGCTTCGTTTAAACCACCAGCAATAACTGAGATTTCTACGACAACTAGAGACGTTTTAAAATGTTCATCTACACTTACCTGATGTTCATTTAATCTTGAACAATTTCTTTGCTCTATCATTCAAAGATGTAATAAACATTTGAATAATGTTTACTCCAAAGCAGAGTTAAAAGTTTTCCATACCATGTTAAAGCTGAGAATATGAGACTTCAAACATGTAATAAACTCATTTTTGAAAATCACGACTTTTCCCTCTAAATTTACCGGAGCGCTGCACATATGGTTTATGGAATTAGTTAGAAAGTTAAGAGTACAAAGCATCATGATTATTTTGTAATTGGTGCACTTCTAATCATGTTGTTATGTTTATGATTATGTTTATGGTTATGGTTATGTTACGTTACGTTACGTTACGTTACGTTACGTTACGTTACGTTATGAGTGAGCCAACTTTTTGTTTTCCACTTTTCTGTAGCTTTGTTGCATTGGAGAGCTCACATAGAGATGATAACAAGGTAAGTTATCTGCATTCATAAATGGATATCATGACCCCGAATTGGGGGCTTTTACTTTTTGTTAATTGAAAAGCCACTCTAAACAAGGATTTTTATAGCTGTATGCTGCATTCAGAGTCCGACGATTTCGCGGCAATTCCATTGCACGACTTTTGCTGATACGCAGTCTTTACACGGGCTGCACATAATTATAAAAATCATGTCAGATGATTTTTTCTGGCAATTTTGAATGATGAAATACAAATAAATGAGACAAACTTTGGGGTGAGTGTCAAATTACAGTAAAAAACAATCGAGTTTTTTAAAGTGATTTGTGCATTTTTTCATAAATCTCACAGAAAATTCTCATCAGCACAATAAAAGTTCCCAGAAAGTTTTATTTTTTTCTATACCCTGTTGCGATGTGCCATTCTTATCAATATGTTATGTAGTTCAACTTAGTTGATGAAAATTTGGCAAGTAAAGTTTAGAATTTAGCTCAATGAAAGATGACCTAATGTGAATTCCAAGAATTCCCATATCCATCATCCCCCTGACATTGTTGAAAATTAAACCAATTAATTATTAGCCCAATTATTTCCATGCTTCTTGAAAGGGATAACCTTTATCATGTCTTTACATTTTTTCTTATTTTAAATTTTTTTGTTGGGTTTAGCGCCTGGTAGAAAGATTTCAAGTTCATGTATGTCATTTAAGTTTTGTTGTTTTTTCAGTTTTCATGGTAACAAATGTAAATCAAATATCTCAGAAATCTGCAACTTACAAGTTTTAAGTTTGTGCAAAATTGAAATGAAAGTAGATATTCATGTCAGTAGAAAGATTTTAAGGTTAATACATGTCATTTCATTTTAGTTTTTCCAGTTTTCACGGTAACAAATCAAATCTCAGAAACCTCTAAGTTGCAAGTTTTAAGTTCAAATTTTGTGCTAAATAAAAATGAAAGTAGATATTTACTTGAAACTTTCATGCATCATCTGAGTTGCACTTCATAACATTTTAATAAAAACCGCCTAGCTCCATCTCTTTCTACCTCAGGACACAAACTTATTGAACACCCTCGTATCTCTTAATACAGGGTGTCCCAGAAAAAAAACCTTACAATCTTTGTGTAATTTTCTTGGATTTAACGGATAGTTAGACAAAGATTGTAAGGTTTTTCTGGGACACCCTGTACAGGAGCACATCGTTGTTGACTCATCACCAACCAACAGGTGATATTCAAATAAGCATGCCACACTCAGCTTTGTTTTCACATAAGATTGTTATGCGCCTCACATAATTTGACACACCCTGCATACATCGAGTTGTTGATCCATGTAGTCATTCATACACTCGCGGTCTAAAGTATTTCCGCACAAACGCTTTATTCAGCCATATTTCACAAGGCGTTTATAAGGAAACTATCGGGAAACTTATGTTGATTTTGGTCAGATCTGATAGGTAATCTAGTTAAGTGTAAAATTGAGCTCCGAATGGGATCAATCCTCTCACGTAAGGGTAGGGGGCAACAACACAAATGGGTCGAAAAATGTGATTTTTAGGTCAAAATTGATTTGACAATGCCTGGGTCAAGGTCACTTCACCGCTCAAGTTGAGTAGTCATATGGAATGTGTATATGTAATAGAGTGACAAGCAGGCGATCAAATGTGCTGGTCATGCTTGACTTCACCAAGAGAATGATTGGAAGCAAACGAAAAATGATCCTTCAACGCCCCCAGTTTACAAAAATAGGGCTCTTGGCGCAGTCAAGCGTGACGAGGACATTTAATTGCCTGCTTGTCACTCTACTACATATACACATTCCATATGACCACACAAACTTGAGCGGTGAAGTGACCTTATCAAATTTGACCCAAAAATCATGTTTTTGACCCATTTGTGTTGTTGCCCGTACGTGAGGGGGTTGATCCTATTCGGAGCTCAATTTTACACTTAACTAGATTACCTATCAGATCTGACCAAAAGCAACATAAGTTTCCAGATAGTTTCCTTATAAACGCCTTTTGACATATGGCTGAATAAAGTGTTTGTGCGGAAATACTTTAGACCGCGAGTGTAGTATCTTTAGGCTCATTCTACAGAAAGTAAGAAAGTAACTAATTGTCCATTTTGTTGTTGTTTTCACTTTGCAGTATGAACCTTGTTGAAGACAACAATGTAATTATCACTTCATCTCTTGACTGCACTGTTAGACTATGGACAACAGAGGGACATTATATAGGTAGGTCTATGTTAGACTATGGACAACAGAGGGACATTATATAGGTAGGTCTATGTT
>JXSR01S030641.1:0-14416 GCA_000969725.1 Ophiothrix spiculata | reverse complement strand
TCATCAAAATCGGCCAAGGCGTTACGTAATTATGACATCATAAAGTACTTTCGGATTGGAAAATCAGGCAAAATTGCATTATGGCAAACTTGCCACCAAAATCAAAATGTTGCTATAAAAGTTCAAAATAACGGATTTTAGTCGGTTTGTTTTGCTTATTAAGAAGAAAAATGATGATTCTAACATGTTTTGTAAGTTTGAGTCTTATAGCATGCATATTTCTTCTTTTTTTTCAAAATGGCGACTTTAAAATTTCAGGGATTTCACCAGCCCCCTCCCTACATCCCAACTTTGACGGCTTACCCTAACCCCACGTTAGGTGCTTCCCCCTAGTTTTTTTTTATCAAATGAAAATACCCAAATGCCTGGGGCCGGTTGCTTTTGCGTTTTTATGAGCGGGGGAAAACCTTGGGGGGGGGGGGGGGAGGTTGCAACAATCCCCTTCGGAGAATAAGGATTAAAATAAATTTGACCACTTAATTACAATGATTTAAACTATAAATGGCACGTTGCATAATGTGCATAATGAACGCACAAACCAAACTAAACTTATTCTCGAAATGAATGTAAGTTCTCTATAATAGAAAAGACAAACAAGTTTGAATTACATATAAAAGAGTTTAGATAATGGTATATCGTAAAGAAGGAAACTCCATTGCTGATCACGTTTAACACACTGGCTGACAACGAAATCGCTAAGATATCCCGATTGCATGCTTGTATACAGACAAATGTATAAGAACCCACTGTTTACAGTATATAACTTGAATTTATGTTTAAGACAAATCAAAAAATAATATTACCTTTGAGGCAATGAATTTCCATAATGAATTGGCCCTGTAAGTGCAGTATAACAACAAAAGGTGCAACGCAAAGGTTGTTAACCCGTATTTGCATTAAAATATTTAAGATGGCGGCATACTTGTAAAAGTGACAAATTAGTTTAAGTCCATAAGTTGCTATCTAAGCTCTAAGGCAGATCCATTAAGAGTATCAACCCGCTCCGTCTTTGGTAGTAATAAACCCTTTCGCATAATATCTTTATTTAAAGTTGAAATTTATATCAGTTACCTTTTACGAGTAATGTGGGACCAAATTGTATTGTTATTGTTATTTTTTTGTTCCGCTCATTTGAAATCGATGATTCACATCTTCAAAATATTGATTAAAGGTGTAGGTTCCTATCTTAGCATGTGTGTAATTTACTTTAAACTGATTGACCTTGACCACTGAAATGCATATTGTGACATTTTAACTTCAACTTGCTTCTTGTTTTCTCTTGAGAGGCAAAAGAAAGTGTGCAACCCTGGGAATGAGGCTGTTATGAAAATACATAAAAATAGAAAATAGGTATACCAACAATTTTACATTTCATGCTATATCTCCGAAAGTATAGAGAATTTGGAGGTGAAACTATGGACTTAGAATAAAAAGATATGGGATTTGATATGGAATCAAAAAATATACTACTTCCGGTTGAGTCCAGAGGGTGAGAATGTGATCGGAACCTACACCTTTAAAAATACATCACAATTGTTGTTAACGTGATGTTTTGGCATCTTGAATTTTCGAAAAAACTGGCAAGGTTAAGGTGAAATCTGTTTAATACTGAAACTACCAATATTAACAAAAACAGGATGACAATGCCCTTACAAAATTATTGTACATTCTCTGATAACCATCCCTTACTAAAGACCTTAACCCTTGTTATACGGGACGATTTTCACGAACATAATGTGGGGACACAATATAAAAATGGATAACTTTCGGTCCAAACTTTTCATTGACCAAATTTAAGGTTATTTTTGGATGTATGACTTCACTATGACGTCATAATTACCAAAATGTGAAAAATCGGCATTTCTACGGAAAATATAGGCACAAACAAAATTGTCTAAAAGCTCTTAGGAATATCCGATTTTCTATAGTGGGAGCCAGATACTGTTCTTTTGACCCAGTTTTGAAGCTTATAAGTTTATCGAGGTATGATTTACATGTATTTCCCCAAATAAGTATTCCATAGTTAAGATACGGTAAGACCAATTAGCAATATAACGTATGTAGCACTCGTTTTGAAATAGAATATTTCAGCTTTTTTTTTTTAAATATCGGGTAGCATTTTCAAAAGAGAGACAACACCTCTCAGGCAATTTATTCCATTATGAAGATGAACAAGACCTACGATTGCGGTATACCGACTCATGGTGAGACATTAAAGTAAAATAGTTAACAAGGCGGCATAATTTTAAAAGTGACAAATTAGTTTTAGTCCATAAGTTAAAACAGCCTTAAGGCCGATCAATTAAGATTGTCAACCTTTCCTGTAACTCTAACAGCAATAAACCCGTTTGCCTTTAATAAGATAATCTAAAAATATATCCTGCATAAGTAATGCGTTGAAAATTTGTGATAATGCACAGCAAGTTTTGTATGTTCCCTTGGAACAAATAGTCGTATAAATGTATGTAAAAAATTCATTTGGAACTAGAATTAGATGTTTTCGAAAATATCATCTTAATTTCACTATTCGAGAACAAAATATACTTTTCAAGCAAACATAATGCAAAGTGAACAGTAACTCTTCCTATGAAACTCTAAATTAGCATAATGCGCCAATGTGTCGATACAAAATTATAATATTTGATAATATTTTAAAATATGATAAGGAAAGTCAATAATTATTTTTGACAAACCAAATCTGACCCTATTCTTATACTTGTGTTATGTATGTGTTTGATTAATAAGATTTTGTACTGTATGATTAAACCACAAATATGACAAACTTTAGTATGAATGAATCGTGACGATGGCTGTAAAACGCTCCTTTGAATTTGGTTTTCATAGTTACCTGCAAACAATAATGTGCACTTTCAGGTTGAAACAAAACGTTTGTTTAAATGTTCTCATTAACAGACAAAGGCTTTAGTTTACAAATAGTTTACAAATTGTATTTGAGAAAAAGAATATCGAACTAATCTTAACGCGCAGAAGAGATCTGTCAATCAAAGTATGGGATAGGCAATTGTCTTCGACAAAAACAAACTGGTTTAGGCGTTTTGCTTTTGCTTTCGCTAGTGTAGACACAGAAGGATTGTTATGCAATTTTCGGATTATCTATCGAAAATCAAGTAGATAGATTAGGAATTGAGTTTAAAAATCCATTGTTATGCTTTTACAATACATATAAACCAGAGAGCCAATTGCTCAGTAACCAATGTACTAAAGCCCATTAGCAATAAAAGAAGCATTTGTGTACATTTTTTTTTAAATATACAAAATGACAACAAGAGCTAAAGCTCTAAAGTGATATGAACACAGCTACTGTGATCTGATATCAAATGACTTTTAAACAATGTCCTCAGGATGTTTTAAAGCAGATCATATCAAATTTCAGGCGTGTCGGAGCATTTTGAGAATTTGACCTTTGACCTCTTTTGATCTCCTTAAGACCCCGTTATGACCTAAGATAATTTGTAAAACGTGTTTATGTTGCTCAAGATGTCGTAAGTAGATCCATATCTAATTTCAAGCCAATCGGAGCATTTTGAGAATTTGATCTTTGACCCCTTTTGACCCCCTTGAGACCCCTTAATGACGTCGAATAATTTTTAGAATAAGTTTATGTTGGTCAGGATGTCCTAGAGTAGATCCCTATCTAATTTCAAACCAATCGGAGCATTTTGACAATTTGACCTTTGACCTATGAACCTTTGGGGTCAAGGGTACATTAATATCTTCAGTATATTTTTGTCAATCTATCTATGTAAGTAAAATAAATATAGCATCTTCCTATGGTCAGATACTGATTTTTGATTATTTGTTAATAATTTGACTTTTGACCTGTGAACGTGGCCTTTGGGGTCAAGAGTATCATAAGTATTTTCAGTATATTTGTAGCAATATATCTATGCAAGTACAATAAATCTAGCACCTTTTTATTGTCAGATACTGAATTTTGATTATTTTTTTTTAAATTATTTGACCTTTGACATGTGAACTTTGACCTTTTGTGTCAAGGGTACCATGAATCTCTTCAGTATATTTTTATCAATCTATCTATGTAAGAAAATTCCAGCACCTTCCTATGGTCAGATACTGATTTTTGATTATTGTTTTAATCTTTGACCTTTGACCTGTGAACTTTGACCTTTGGGGTCAACGGTACAATAAATCTCTTCAGTATAATACTTCTATCAATCTGTCTATGCAAGAACCAAAATTCCAGCACCTTTCTAAGGTCAGATACGGATTTTTGATCAATTTTTTAAATGATTTGACCTTTCTTGACCCCAATGACTCCTTGGAAACTTCCAATCGAAAATTCCTGAATTCCTGGTTAGGCTCCGGAAAATTTTAAGTCGACATTTTGAAAACTATAATGCATGCTATGAAGGAGAATTATCATTCCCCTTCTTAATAGCAAAAATCCGATGAAAATCCGTTATTTAGAACTTTTATAGCAAAAAAATGGATTTGGTGGCCACTCTGCCGTAATTGGATCCGGACGAACTTTATGACGTCATAATTACGTAACGCCTTGGCTGATTTTTGTGATCTTGGTATCGTTGGATGGGGGAGGACCATACTTATTGTTTGAGATTAAAATCAAGTTCACAGGGGGTTCCATTTTAATAAAAGTAGGGGGGATTGCAGCAACCTCCCCCCCCCCAGCTTGGGTAGACGTGCTACAAAATATTAATAGTCTGGCGAGACGAGGGTTGACTAGCCCAAAGATATACCTATAGGCAGTGTGCCATGCACTTCGTTGCCTCACTCAGACTATGGATGAAACGTATTGTGTTCAAAAAAAAAAATCACCTTGTTTAGGCTTTCGCCAAGGAAACCCAACTTGGTACTTGGTACCAAGTAAGCTATAAGGAAGCTTATCTTTAACAGGGATCCCAAGATGTTTTTAAATCAGTTTTGAATGCAGGAGGAAGACCGGAGTGCCCGGAGAAAAACCTGCGGAAGCGAGTATGGACTGAAAACCAAATGCACATAAAGCGCCCGGACCGGGACTCGAACCCGGGACCTCATTGGTGCAAGGCGAGGTAACTACCGCTGCGCCAACCCGCTCCCCCTACGGTCGCAATGTTCATACGAATAAAAGATTCGTATGTATCTTTTAAGAATGAGATTCGCATG
The DNA here is from genome assembly GCA_000969725.1 of Ophiothrix spiculata. Taxonomy (NCBI): domain Eukaryota; kingdom Metazoa; phylum Echinodermata; class Ophiuroidea; order Amphilepidida; family Ophiotrichidae; genus Ophiothrix; species Ophiothrix spiculata. Next base: position 9,271 of record JXSR01S030641.1, on the reverse strand, counting down.
ATGTTTGCACGACGTTCGCAAGAATGGGTATATATTTTTGTACAAATATCTAATAAATTTTCAATTTTATGATTTTTTTTTTCAGGGCAATGTTATAAGATGTATTTGCTCTTGAAGATAATGAGTTGTGTTTTAAAAAATAGATCAACATTACATTTTACGACCGCAAAACGACCAGTTGTTTTGACCGTTTCGTACGAACGTCGTACGAACGCCGCACAAACATAGTGCGATCAAAACTAGTTCTTAATTTCGCAGCCTGGTCAATGGTCATGTCCAAGATTTGTTAGGAATGCCTTGCGAATACTTGCATACGGTTGCCGCACGGCGTTCGTACGGCGTTCGCGCGGCTGTCGTACGAACATCGTGAGAACTTTGCCTTTGTAATTCTTATTCAAATGAATTATTTTTAATGAGGATTTGACAGAGAGGATCATAAGTCATGAATTGGTCATGCCAATACGGGGATATGTATCATAAAACTCTCTCATCGTAGTTCAATGTAGTTTTATTTAAGGCTACAGTCCCTTTAAATGAGCAATAGACCAGAAAGCCAAGTTTACTATGAGTTTTGGCCAACTTACACATGTTCGATTATCGCTGATTTAGTGTACATAAAGAATAAAGACTTTCAATTATACACAAGCCTTTATTAATGATTTTAGTGACAAGAACACGGTCAAAATGACATCAACAGGTTACGACAAAAATTCTCATGCCTTTTTCGCGGAAACCGTATAGATTCATGTGTTTCCGTAAACCGATTTCATTCCAATTTTGGCAGATTACATTTCAAACACTAATGAAATAATTATGTATTTTGTTTTTTAATTTATCACATCATTAAAATGTCTTGAGGACAATGACAATACAGCCAATAGCACGTAATTTTACCGTCAAATTTTCCGTTGTTAAATCGCTCGCTAAAATCTTTCCGTTTTAATATAATTATTTGTTTGTACAAAAAAAACTTGCTATGACACACCCTTTATCGCATATGTACTTTTTATTAAATTGTAAGGATAACATCATTGAAAATCAGACCGTTTTTGTCAAAGATGTCGTCCTCAATAGGCAAAATCTGAAAGTCGAGATATGAGGCTTTATATGTTCAACATCGAATTTTGACACTTTATTGAGGGCTAACAGGTCTAAAACCGTTGTATAGTCACAACAGATCTAAAGAATAACGTTTTAAAATAGTTTATACTCACATCAGCACCTTTAAACTAGAGATCTCCCCAGATATGATAATATTCCTTGCAGTTACCGCCCTGTCTGTGAAATGTAATGGCGGGTAGCTCAAATGCATTCAATAGAAATGTTACTATTTCCAATTACTTCATTTGTCCAAACAATAAGAATGCGCCATTATCAGAAGGTTACTGACAATATTTAGTTGAATGGACTGTGATACGTCATCACGTTTTACGGGAAAGGTCATCAGTTCAATTCCTTTGTTTGGTATCAATTGATGAAAGCATGCAAGGTCGCTATTATAAAGCACCCGGGTCCGGGGTACTCATCTTTGAAAGTGATGGGAAAGCCACTAAAACTTGATTTCGTTTTAGTGGCTGTTTTTAATTACCCCACATAGGAATGTTAAACCAGTTAGACATTAACGTCAAGATCTTTCTCCGGAATCCGAGTGAAAGACTCTCAGTGAAACCTATCAAAATACAAAGGAATCTATGACAGTATAAAACTGGGGATATGAAGCTCATTTTTAATTTGAAGAAGGGTGACAGTTTGTTTTAGGTTTGATTTAGTTAAACATCTCTATAGTACAAAATGCAGAACTTCAAACAAGCGTTTCATTCAAAATCAATCAAATATATTCGGAAATAAAATATTAGCAAGTTGGTATGCATTTTAACGTGAATACTATGGTAATCACCAATAAGTCCTTTGACATGTCTTAAATCTTGAATATATACTTTAAAATGCGTTCATTCATTATAAAAATACTCTCTAAATGTAAAAAGAGTGAAAAAACGAGTGAATGCAAATTCACTCGAAAAAGAGTGAAAACCACTCAAAAACAGCTGTTATCCACTCGAAAAAGAGAGAAATGAGAAAAACAAGTGAGATTTTTCATTCGAAAAAGAGTGAAAAAAGAGTGAGAGTGAAGAGGAGTGGTCACAACTCGAAAAAGTATTGTCCTTCGTTTAACTCTTTAAAGAGTGGACATTCACTCGCTGAGAGTGAACGTCACTCCTTTTCGAGTGAATATTCCACAATTTTACTCGTTCTACTAAATATTCACTCGAAAAGGAGTGAAGTTCACTCTCAGCGAGTAAATGTCCCCTCTTTAAAGAGTTAAACGAAGGACAATACTTTTTCGAGTGGTGTCCACTCGTCTTCACTCTCACTCTTTTTTCACTCTTTTTCGAGTGAAAAATCTCACTTTTTTTCTCATTTCTCTCTTTTTCGAGTGGATAACAGCTGTTTTTGAGTGGTTTTCACTCTTTTTCGAGTGAATTTACATTCACTCGTTTTTTCACTCTTTTTACATTTAGAAAGTACATTTTTGTCGGATAAACTATTCGAAACAAAAAACTTGAGAACATTTAGTCAGTGACTAATTTTAATCAAAATCATACATATGGGTCATAATAGTATAGGTGACACAATTAAATGCAAAAATTAAAAAAAATCGTAGCTCTGGTCCAGAGCGATGTATATATTTCATCACAACCAGCAAGTTAGCAATAGTATCACAGTATAATGATCGGAATGGCCCAATGACCAGCTATTCCAGTTTATACTATTTCCTCCCGCTGTTTATATGTGCTTTGATAATCAATCCTGTTGAATCCAACGTACACGATGTGTAGTAGGCTTGTTTGTGAGTTTGATTTTCGTTCTTCTAGATGAACATCAATTTTTTGAAACTGTGCATTCACTAAATGCCTAAGTACTAGGATCGTGAGCCTTACATCTGTTACAGTTACAGTAGGCCTATTTTATATTTGACTGCCACCCCAACCCAAGGTATCTTAGCTTATATTATAGAGTACGTAATTCATAATCACCTATTATCATGATTATACCATGCATAGGTCAATAATTTGTGAAGTAAATAAAGTCCGTAATTACTGCTGCCTAGTAACGTGTAAACAAATCAACCTATTTTCCTTGGATAATTAGTAAAAAACACATTTTAGGTGATTTTTTCCACTTTTTCTAATATTCATCGTATTAAATACATGTCAGGTTTGCCAAAACCCAAAAAATAATTGTTTCGATTATGAAATCTGACGATGGACATCATCTACCCTGAAGAAGTTTCATACATACTGCAACAACTTTTGTATTATTATTGGGCAATTTAATTGTCTTTTAAATGCAAAAACGTCCAAGATAATTGAACAAATATCATGAGACCTATGGTTCAAAATGTGAGCCGAGTCAACGGGGAGGTGATGGCGGAAAATACGGTGGCGGAAACCCCAATTGTGAAAAATTACCAAAGGTTGAAATTGCCAAAGGTTGAAACCCAACAAGAATAATTTTTCGCACACTTTTTAATGAGAGGGAAAAAACCTCTTCATGTCAAAAAATCAATGGTAGGTGATGTATTAAATAAAGTTTGACAAGGATAAATTTTTTAATTTTCAGGGTATTTCCACAACTAGTTTCAACAATGTTCAAAGGTAAAACATTTTTTAACAAGTTCCCTACGTTGTGAAAATGCTGATGAATAATAATTATGATTTGTTGTTAATGCATAACACCATTATTGCACGGAATAATAATAACAAATAAATTAGGTTAATTATTGAGATAATTTAAGTTTGATCACCCTGTACACCAAAAATGCAACAAAATGGTCATAGTAAGCAGAAACTTGAGTGTTACTTGGGTCTCAAGCATTGTCATACTTCTAACTATTGCTAAGACATAAAGAACTCAACACATATCTCACGCAGGCATACAATCCTTTTGAAATGTATATAATTTTAACCACCCTGTATATTTCATCGTATGCACTTTAAATACCTGTTCTATTATGCAAATTGGGGATACCTGCATTCCATGCATTCCTTAATAAGTTGCTTATATTGAATTTGTCAATCAAATTATGGGGCACAAGTTATAAGAATACTGTAATAAGCAATTTTTTAACGGGTGCCATTAATAGAAAATTGATTAATAAAATGTTTAATCTGCAAACTTGTGAAAATGTTGAAAAAACAACAACAATATCTGTATGAACTTATTGGATATCTTTAAATAAAACATTCTTTATTTATTAGCAAAAGTCCGATGAAAATCCGACATTTAGAGGGAGCATGTTTTTTGCATTGGTGGCCATTTTTGCCCAAAGTCACATTTGACATACTTTTTGGACATGAAGTAATTTAGGGCGTCATAATTGCGTAACAGCTTATCGGATTTTCATGATTTTGGTATCAATGGAAAGTAGAAAGAAGTAAACTAACTTTGGTTTAGCTTTGGGCCTGTCAATCTCAAGTTTACATGGAGTTAAAGAAGGGTTAAAAATTACATCAAACGAACATGCTTACGATGTTGTTGAAGTTTGTAAAAACGTTTCTGATATAGGTATCTATCTTTGTAGATAACTCAAAAAATAACAAGGCGGTGATATTACAATTTTGCGAACATTTGGCAGAGAAATGTATTGACATTTGTGTGCAAAGTTTAAATTCTCCAGCTGCTATAGCTTTTGCAAATGATCATTTTTCTACATGTAACTAGTTTGTGGGACACCTGGTATTTCAAAGAACTGATTTTATTGTTAACATCATATGTTGATATACATTAATAACTGGAAATAAATTGCGTAAGAGTGAACTTTTAAGGCCAATAATTTTGATTTTGAACATACAAAATATTTGTTAAAAACAATAATCATCCTACCCTTGTTGTCTTAAGGAAGACGAACTTAGACATCATAAAACATGCTTTGGCACGGTATACAACTTTTCGTATTTGACATGAACATTGAAAATGCCAACAAAAGCAGGTGCAAATGTTTTCAAATGGACTATAAGAGGTCAATAATATTGAAGTGTTGAATGGAGGCAAAGCGCTGTTATTACTTTATGCACTTTTTCACCTGTCATAATAGAAAGGATCTCAGCTGAACGAGATCAAGCTGAAATATTTATTAAAGTACCGGTAATTTTAAAACGTATCAAGCCACCTGGTTGTAAACACAATCCCAAAATAAAGATAGTGACACTTTTTAATTTTTACATGGAATAAGACCATGTTATCGATCGGGATAATCCGCTTAATCGCCAATAATGAAAATAAAACCAGCGGTAAAAATTCCAAATGCAAACATTTTATCATTCGAGAAATATGGACTAGAAAGCAAATCTTTTCTTCAAAATAAAATTTACACTACCTGTCAAGTACATATTAGTGATATCATAAAAAGACCAAGCTAATAATTTTGGCATTGATTATGACCGGTTAACCCTTGTCCACCTAAGCTATTTTTTACTACGTTGTCACCTAAGGTGGGTGGCTACTACTCCTCTGTAAAAATGAACTTGACAAAGCAAAATTGAGATTGTTTTAAACCAAAGTAGGAGCTCTTCTTTCCATTGATACCAAAAGGTTGTTATGTAATTATGACGTCATAAAGTACTTCAGGTCGGACTATATCTGATTGTGGGCGAAAATTAGCCAACAATTAAAAACATTGCTGTAAAAGATCAAAATATAGGGTTTTCATGAGGTGTTTTGCTAATAAATAAAGGAAATGGTAACTCTAACATGTCCTATAAGCATATAAATTTGAACTTCCAAACATGCAGATATTTTTCAAAATGGCGACTTGTATTTGTCTATGGCGCAGGGTCAACACTCCCTACCGATAGACTTTGACGTCTTACCCTACCCCCCCCACACCCCACTAAGGTGGTCCCCTGACATTTTTCATCAAAATGACCGCAAGGATGTAAAAACAATAGTTAAGTCATGTTAGTTACTTAAGGTGGGTATACACTGTGACAACTTGTACTCGACGGAGGGTACGACATCAAAAATCACCTAAATGTGGACGACAAACGACGACTTCAGATGAAAATTAAAATTTGCTGACGGATGGTAACAACCTTCAGCGACGCATTAACAATAAGTGACGAAGGGCTGCAAAAAGGAACAGAGACTTACAAACTTAGTAGACTTTGGCTTGGCGTTCGGTGACGACTTTTCGACGACGCCTTATTGTAAACAACATGGTCATCATGAACATCATGAACATGTTGCTAAATGGTAACAATACTACACTATAGAAAAATGTTAACATCCTGAGAAAAAAATAAAAATGTTCAGTCCAAATGCGACATTTTACAAAATGGTTAAAATTCCACACCATGAGAAAAAGTTCTGTATGGAAATGGCTGCAAAAATGACGAAATGTTATCACGATATCAAACACATAACTAAGTTGTGAGTTATATAATTTATATGTATCGCAGGTTAAAGTGGATGTAAAGTGTCAACATTTACACGTGATTATCAGAGGCGAGTATCTTATGAGAACAAGATACATTTAAAAGAATAAATTATGATTATTCATACTTTGTATTGACATATGCAGTTATTTTGTATAAATGTTAAGGTTGCTCGTTGTCTCATCAATATATCTAGTGACTGAAGTGCCTAAATGTTATTCGTATTTCAAAGTATTTATTCAAGAATGTGAATTCCTTTTTTAGTTGATATAAAATTACCATGATTACAAGTGTTAAAATGTGCATTAATTTCAGCAATCAATCTCAATCTTTATTTCAAGAATCACATAAAGGAGCGATCTCATATATCTTTATTATGTCTTATCAGCACTTTTATCATGGTTTTGTAACATTAATTGAACACGTTTAATCTGTTGAACTCAGCATGTATTACGACAATTCTAAGAATACTGTGTGCATCCGGCTATCTTTTGATCAAAGTGACTTTTCATTTTACAGTCACGTATTGTAGGTGTTAAATAGGATAATTTTAAAATTATATTCGAGGGGCGTCTAAAAGGTTTTAAAGAACATTCTGTACAGAATGTGATATCGCGATGAAATTGCTCATGTTGCAACTACTTTAGAGATGTCGAGAGATGTTAGCAACACTAAGAAGAAATTTGGTACAACTGCACAATATTGAACAGTTACACGGTTACTGTACCCGGTAAATCTACGATTTATCAACTATTTTATATTTGATAAGATATGATGAATGTATTGTGTTTTGCTCCAAAATAAAAATAAAAGAATTTATTTCTTGTGTGACCTATTATAATTATGACAAGTGTCACTTAAAAAAATCAATATTATTTATCAAGCAATTATATCATGATATGCGCGCTATATTCACCGTATTATATCAGTGCTTGACATTATTACGCTGTTACTAGGAAATCGTCGCACCCTTATTTTACCTCAACTAGATCGCAATCTTAAGAAGCCGACCTATCGGAATTTAGATTGTAATATTCCATAACAGCTCTCGAATGTTTTTGGGTCGACGAAGAAATCGACATTTAATGTCATGCCCAAGGATGTTACCCGTTGGCCATAGCGGGGCTCGAACTCGCGACCTCACGATTCTGAGTCATGCACTATTCTACTAGAACACACGAGCTTTCAGCCAGATTTCAGCTCGCTGAAATATCGCTTATTTTATTTTTATTTATTCATGGAAAATGGCAGGAAAGCCCGTTTTTGACATGCGTATAAATATTCATGAAGCCTGTAAACTCGCCAAAGTAGCATAGAATCTCAAATAAAACTTGCTCTTAGAAGCATAAATGTTATGAAAACATTTTGAAATTTTTAAAAAATGAAAAATTTGGAAATATAATTGTCTTTTCGTGTGATTTTGCAAGTGTTTATTTTCCTTGAGTGAGGTCAAATTAGGTCTTTGAATTTAACCTTTAATCTACGGTACTGGACTTAATATATGTTTTCAACATGGTCAAAAGAGAGCGACAACACTTCATTATCAGACCTACTAAAACAATTGCGGTAATTTTGGGTAAAACACGCCTCGCGTCAGAGATAGTAACGCTTGGTCCAAAGAGGTCAGACTGAGGTCAAATAAAACATTAAATTTCTACGAAACACATCACATAACCCCGGAAGTGAACAATTAAGCGGCACTTGTCTATTATTAGGTATATATAGTTAAAACACCCTAATCTAGTAAGCGTGACCGGATTAGTCCATCTAGATGGACCTCGCAGCGCCTAGCGGCGCTCGCTCGTCGGGCTTCGCCCTCCGCGCACGCTTCGCGTCCGCTGCGAGGTCCATTTAGATGGACTAGATCGGATAGCCTAGCGGTTACGCTACTCGCTTTTGATGCGAGAGGTCCCAGTTTCAAATCCCGTCGGCACTTTCTTTTTCTTTTTTCATTTGAAAACAAAGTATTTTTTTTCCATCGTATTAGATTGATATTTATTAAATAAACTACTTTTACAAAATAATTTCTTTCGATAAACATGATAAAATCATTTCCCTATACCCGTAACAGTGAATGCGACAGTCAAGCCATAGAGCTGCTGCAGGCACATGCATGGTATAGCAAATGGCGTCAGATTTGCCTAGATATAGCCCCAGACCTCCGAAAGGTGTAATTTGTTTACGATGTCCGCTGTATTATCGGGACAATGTGATGACCGACATCGTGCCCCTTCTCATTCGTCTAATTGTACTGAATTTTCCCTTCTTTTATAAACTGATTTTAAAAGTCTTAGAGGAAAGATATATTTTTCAAATTTCCTGAATGTAAGGTCTGATACCTAAACTTGGAGTTTATATTAGTTAATTCACATAAACGTTGTTAAAACAAGCTGTGCGTAAGTAGATGTGAATTCATTATTTTAAAAGCTGAAAATTGACAAAATTTGGCAAACAATGTAATAAAATGAAGATTTTTTTTATTCCTAACAGTCAAACAAATACATGTTTTATTGATAAAACTCTAAATATTGTCATCCATATCTTGTAATTATAGGGGTTCGAAATCCGAACTATCCGACAGGTCACGTCAAGAAAATATCAAGATCAACTTTTTAAATATTGATCGCCAGATCGAAAAAAATAAATTGCTCATTAAAAGCTCATTTGCATAGGATCTAAGGGCTTAGTGTAAAAAGCGAAAGCGAAAGCGGAAGCGAAAGAGCAAGCGCAAGCGAGAATTAGTGTAAAACGCGGAAATTGTTAAGGTCGCATAATACTGAAATACTATGCCCAATTAAATATTATTCAGGGTACCGGTAGCTAATTTTACTGGGACC
>JXSR01S030637.1:23808-34941 GCA_000969725.1 Ophiothrix spiculata | reverse complement strand
CCTTTCAAGAGTAAGACAAATTGAAATTTCACAAAACAAATAAAGTTGAACATTTTGTGAATGTCCCTAGGCCTAGACTAGTTTCATTGACAAGACTTTGCCACTTGTTACTCATATGAAGTGGTTGACCCCTCATTTTGAAGGTGGTTTTAATACCTTTCAAGACAAATTGAAATTTCACAAAAGAAATAAAGTTGACAATTTTGTAAATTTCCCTACATGAGGTCATTGTATCACTTAGTACATTCTTGTTGTTGGATATCTCCTAATATCAGCCTTCCATTGCTGTTGTGTGACACTATAATTTCTGTAGTTTTCCTCTGTTCCAACTTCTATTTACTTTGATGTAGGGGTAAAAGAATACGAGACCACCAGTACCAACCAGGCAGGGTAACTACTTCAAGAAGCGCCACCAAGGCCAATTATATTGAATGGTCCTCAGACGAGGAGGATGATGACTCGTCATCTAAAGATATTTGTAAGTATTTGACTTGCTAAGACATTACTGAATTATCATCATTACTGAATGGATGCAAATTAAGGGCTTATCCATAGTCAGGTAGCTTGTTCTGTGTAGTGGAACACAACATACAGGGCTAAGAATTTTTAGGTCATTAGTTGGAGTCAGCGGTTAAGTCCTTTGACAAGACGTTCAATCTTAATTGTTTCATTGACCCGAGTGATATTGGGGAGCTTAAGTGACGATAAGATGTGCTCATTGGCCAATTAGCATCCTGGTTGAAGCAAAATGTTTGTGACAGTTCCTGATACAGCAGTAATGGAAAGCAGCAGCGCTATGAAATAATTTTACAGCAAAATTTTAAAAAGCTGCAAATTATTATTGAAAGAGAACACATTTGTTTCATTATATGAAATGGAAATGTCAGTCAGTAGAAGTTTATCAATAGAAATGACTTTTCAACAAATTTGTATTGTACATTTTCGTTTCTTTGTTTCTTTTCTGACAGTTGCTACAAAATTGCCAAGCAAAAAAGTGAGAAAGAGCTTAAGTTTAGATCACTTGGTCCATAATCATGTCATCAGGCGTCCGTCACAGAGAGTGCCTTGGACAGCGGCTGAGGAGGAGAATTTAAGAAAAGGAGTTGCCAAGTATGGGAAAGGCAACTGGGCAGTAATCAAAGAAAAGTATAACTTTGTTATAAGAACATCTGTAAACTTGAAAGATAAGTGGCGAAATCTTGAAAAGCAGTGATGAATAGTATACAAATACAATATGTTTGGAGGGGACGTATCGCAAAATACTGTCCCCAAGGTGTTGGATGATCAAGACTTACATCAGAGGCGCAGCCGAGGGAGGATGTCTCGATCATCCACCACCGAGGGACAGTATTTTGCAATACTTCTCCGGAATAAACCATGTTGAATTTGTTTTATTACACCTCAAAAAAGTCAAATATAACTTGAAAATCAATCTAAAAGTCAACAAATTCAGTACTATGCAGTCAGCTATACGTCAGTACCATGCGGAAGTTTTTACTACTTTCCCCGCATGTGAGTAAAACACACAGGCGCAACGTGTAAACGCATACTCACGCAGCTGTACTTGAGTATTAACACACATGATGGAAAGTAGTCAAAAATACTTTTACGCGTCTCCGCTATTTAACCAGTGAAAAGAATGTGTTAACTTATAAATATTCAAGAGGTGTAAGTAATGTAAATAAATCTAACACTGGAACTTACTTTGCAACTGTGCGACATTGTGACCATTACCAATGGTCTTCAACAGGCATCTGATTCTTGGAATTGGCCACGTGACAGACGGCTAGTGACGTCACGAAGTGCTTGGTCCAACACGTGAGAAAGACTGTAAAGTAGGCCCCCTTTCTTATTGAGGGTCGGGTTCTCAATTCTCTCCCGTATGGCTTCCTTGATTCTTCGCTTGTGGTATTGTTCCTCCTTATCGAGAATTAAAACATCCTCCAGGCTCACATTATGTTTGGAGTCTCTGGTATGCAAATAAACAGCAGAGTTCTGCACTTCGTAGATTGTTTAGTTTCACCAACGTAAGTCACAGTTGCAAAGTAAGTTTCAGTTTTAGATTTATTTACTTCACTTATTTACTTCTACTGGATGAATGAGAACATACATCTTCACATTCAAGAGGTGTAGTAACAACAAATATTGCCACCATAATTGTTTGTGTACCTAAAGCAATGACAAACAAATCTGTTTTACAGGCTGACGGATTTCTTCACAAAAGGTCATTTAGTCAAAATGAAAAACAAAACCTTACAAAATCTGGGAGAAAAAAATGTTCATTTTTTTTCAGGGACAAATTTTTTGCACCCCAACTCCTGATTTTGCTGTTTTTTTTCGATATAGTGCATGTTTTCCTATGTTTTCTTATGTGTCGATCCTTATTTTTATTAGGCAGTTTTAAGACAACTGATTATGTAAAGTACATTTTACAATATTTGTAATCGAATCAGATCTGATGCACATACACTAGCCAAGAGAATGCTTGGAAGCTAATGAAAAATGATCCTTCAACGCCACCCAGTTGACAAAAATAGGGCCGTGGTAAAAGTGGAATGGTCCCTGGCGTAATATGACATTTTAAAATGTTTTAAGAGGTTTTCAATCTGTCATATACCGTCACAAAACACTCCACATTCATCACTACCCTATTTTTGTAAACTGGTGGGGCGTTGAAGGATCATTTTTCGTTTGCTTCCAAGCATTCTCTTGGCGCAGTCAAGCGTAACCAGGATATTTCATCGCCTGCTTTTCACTCTATTACATATACACATTCCATATGACTACTCAACTTGAATGGTGAAGTGACCTTGACCCAGGCATTGTCAAATCAAATTTGACCTAAAAATCATGTTTTTCGACCCATTTGTGTTGTTCCCCCTACCCCTACGTGAGGGGGTTGATCCCATTCGGTGCTCAATTTTACACTTTACTAAATTACCTATCAGATCTGACCAAAAGCAACATACGTTTCCAGATAGTTTCCTTATAAACGCCTTGTGAGATATGGCTGAATAAAGTACTTTAAATGGCTAGTGTATATGTAAATTTTGGTACTCACTAGATAAGTTTTGACTCCTGTCAGGAGTCTTGCTCACATTGGCCTGTTGTTTCTAGAAATTGGCAACACCAGTAACTGATCGTGATGATGTAACCAAATACTAGGTTGATTTGCTGCAGGAACTTTATATATATATATGTGCCTCGTCATATCGAAAGGTGCCTTAAGGTCGACATAGTAAATTACGAGATACGGGCCATTGAAGCTGAGCATAGTCAAAAATCATGTCCAAGGTCGAATTTCTAATTTCATCAGAAACGTTACCTTTGAAGTGTATTCTGACATATTAATCAGGTTCCAACATCCAAAACGCAAGATAAATGTTTAAAAACCCAGATAAAAATCCTTTCTCCATTCAAGTTTTACCAGTACAGAAACTTTAAACTTGATTTTCTCAGAACTATAGTTTTCTGAATCAGCCCGATGCCTTTTACCAATTTGGATGTAACTTTGCAATCGAACATCCAACAAGGTGTCATTTAAAGCTTAAAATATAATCTATCAGATAAGACTAAAAAGTCAATTTTCATTTTGGGACCTGTACCTTTTGATATGAAGGGACACATATTTCACTGTATGAACAATCCCGATGAATCTGTTTAAAGTTCAAAGATCTGATGCAGTAGTTGTAAAGTTAATGTCGAGATGCTAAATATGATGCGCTCTCTATTAGGATTTTAGGGTTTGTCGAACAGAAAATGTTGGTACATCTGACCTGCAAAATAGGTTTTTGTGTTGTCATTGCCTAAAGGTATAAAATAATATCAGTATAGGCAGGAGCGGACATCCGGGCGTTTTGTTTACATCCGGGAAGTTTGTCCAAATAGCGCGGTGAAAACATTTGCCGACTTCCCATTCAACTCAATGGAGAAAATGCCGGCTCGCGGAAACTTCGATTGATTTTAGCAAATTGTCAAAATATTTTGATTCCAAAATCATATGAGATGAGTTGTTTGTCATTTTGTTGTGATTTGAATACCACACATCATTCCACAGATTTTCGTCTGGTTAACAAGAAAAAAAATGAAAGGATGCCTGGCTGAAGTATTGATTGTTTTCACCGCGCATGAAGTCCAACGTGAGTTATTTTTAGATCATTGTGCTGCGTATGAACTGCGTATGACGTAGGTCCGCTTTCGCCTATATGCACGACCGAGAAAACTTGCATTGAACTTTTCATTTTACGCCCATTTCCTATTTGACTATATCTAAGTTATGTTATTTTTCAAATATTTTGGATTTAAAACAAAAGCTGACATTTTGCAAGGAGTCTACGAATGGCCTGAATATTTCAAATTTGCAAAAATCCAAATTTTGTAGGAATCCATTTTTTTGTTGTATTTTGTGATGAAAACTGTGCTGACTTGCTGGACGATTGTAATGGGTGGTCACATATGGACATGACAAGAATATACGCTGTGGAAGTAGTGACATCATATTTATGATAATTAGCCTAACACGTGCGATCTGGTTCCAAACAAATGATCATGTCTGTAGTGGTTCCGTTGATCACACATATTAACACAATACACGTACATACATGTAAAAATCAGAACATCCTTACATTTGATTTTGTTCACAAACTGAAAAAATAGTGATAGGGATAACCTTCTGGTCTATTTATTATAAGACTTTTCTGTAGCACATTACCGTGATTTATGCTTATTTTTGCTCTATTTGGATTCAAAAGTACTAAAACTGAAATAGAAATTATTTCCCATAGACTTAACATGTGGTAAAAATGACCAACCTGTTTGTTTGGAACCAGATCGCACATGTTGGGTGATTTGCATAAATTATGACGTGACTACTTCCGCAGCGTGTTCAAGTGATTATGTCAAAGTCTGGGTTACTTCAGCAACCAGTGCAAACAATGCACTCAACTCGTGGTGATTATATAACATTTTGTGCGGGGAGTTCAAATACATGCTGTGACCCTAGTGAATAGTATAGACCGGTTGCGGGGGAAATTGATCTGATTATGACATCATGTCAACAGAGCTTTGAATTTATTGCTTTGATAATTCTATTGGTGGATTTTATGATTTTTTAAGTCTTTGGACCTTATTCATAAAACTCCCTTATTAGCCTATTGCACATTGGGAAGAGTCTCGACCTGGCTTGCGAGATGAATGGGAACTTACATAATATTACGATTAACAGTTTGATTCCCTCTTTCAAAAATCACTAAACTTGCAAGAAATGAATACATTGTTATGTAACATACTAGTTTAATTGACTGTCAAATTGAGGCTCTCCCCACAAAGGGCAACCCATGCAATCGACCAATGCTGCTTTCACACTTGTGTAGTTTTGTAGCTTTGTCGATGCATGACGTATAATTGTTGCAAAAACTTGTCGCTTCTGGTTGTCGTATTGGCAAAGCTACATGTCACTGAGATAATTGATATTGGCAAAATTTTGTAGCATAAAAAGATTTCTTGAGTTGAAATTAATTCCACTTTCAGAGCGGCAAAGCTGCGAAGTGACAAAACAGCAACGCTACTAAAGTGTGAAACGAAGCAGACAACAGAGCCTCAAAGCGACAATAAGTATGAAAGCAGCATTACACTTAAGTGTCATTTTAAGTGTCCAACTTTAGAGTATTGTCAAAGCTGTAAGAAATAGAGCCCGTAGCCAAATTTCTTCAGCTTCCCATGTAATTGAGCCTTTGTACAAAATTGAGTCTAATTACCAGACTTGTTGTCATAAACATCTAAAGGCATGCTCACACTGTGATCACTTGTCGTCGACGGCCCCACTCAAGTATAATGTTGCAGGCATAGTGTGACCACAGTTTTTCAAAACACCCGTAAGGGGTGATTGTTTCTGAAGCCAAAATATACCCTTTTTGTGTCGTCTGAAAGATGAGCACATGGGGATTACTTTGGTAGTATGTGTTTCTGAAATTAGTTTTTGTATTTATTAAAGGTGCATGGATTTTGGTATGTTAAAGGTGTGTGGTTCATTTTTCTGAAATTAAAAACTTTAAAGGTGCACAGATTTTGGTATGTTAAAGGTGTGTCATTGACAAACCGCGATGACGGACGACACTAGAGGTCCCCGGACCGCGATGTAATTTTCCCATTCACAACCTAAATCGAGAATTTTATCTCATTACAAAATTTTAAAAAATTTGTAACTTTAATGACAGTCTGCGATGACTAGAGGTTGCGTCAGCGTTAACTGCAATTGGCAGGTCTCTGTTTCTTGTCGTTACCCCTTAGTTGTCACAGTGTGAGATGGGCCTAATAATACCAGTAGGCAAAATAAAAGACAAAGTACAAATGTTGAACACATTCTATTTTAATATCAAATGAAAAACATCCAGTCAGTTTTAACATGTCCATAGTGACAAAAACTCTCTCCATAAGAGATAAATAAGGAAATATGTACAGCTGTTTTATAGAAAGATATATTTTATACATTGTATACACTGTTTTGTTAAATATACAACAAATAAGGCACCCTATATTTTGCGAAACAAAATGGATTTAATTTGAAGGGATCAATGACACATAATTAAGATTTTATAATTGAATTCTAGTATCAGTAATGTGATTGGGAACAATTCTGAATTAAGTTGCAATGCCTGTTTTTGCTGCATTGTGTTGCCTTTTCATTTTGTTTCGCAAAATAGAGTAAGCCGGGAAAAAAATGTTTGAAATTCATACAGTTTTTATAATTTTATATCATGATTTTTTTGCAAATGCAAAATGTTTGGAACAAGTGGCTTTTGTTATGAACCATTGTAATTTGGTGTAAAAATTTTATTGTATCTTGTATTCCTGACTGACATTTTGAACATTATACTCAATTTATTAGACAATTCATAAAAATATGCAAAAAATTAAATTATAATCAGCTGAGTGATGCTATGTGCTTGAAAACACATTGACCAGGAGCCAAACTTAATCCTACACCAATACCTAGCTTTAAGGATGGGCTGGGAAGTTTCCCACATTCTAAAAGGTCATTTTTTTTCCTATGGTACAAATTCAAAATCAGTTTAAGTCTTGTGTTCAACATAAACTCATACATCATTTTGTTACTGTTACATTGAAACATGTTTTGAAGCCCATTACTGTATTGTATTTCACATGAATCAGTTAACTGAAATGTGCCCTTGTAAAGATTCCTCAAAAATATAAAGAGTGGTGAAAAAGAAAACAAATGTCAATTTGGTGCAATTTTTCCTTTATTTCAACTTATTGGGGATTCATTGGGAAAAATTACTACATGTAATATTTTTTATTTCTTTGCTTGGCATAAATATATGTGGGCTGCTCTGGCAAAATAGAGGAAAGTGTAAATCTACACTTTGAATAAATGGCATCTAAAATAAAAATACGGTGAAAAAGTCAAATGTCGTTTTTTGACATAAAATGCCTTCACGCATTAGTGTTTACATATACCTAAAGTTTTGAAGGTCAACTTTGCCGGGAAGTGCTATTATTCATGGTTAATTGACTTAATGTTGCTATTGTACACTGTAGTAATCAGTATTTATGAAATCGATTTGCAGCTAATTTTTCTTGCAATATAATATGTGTTTAACTTTCATCAAAAAGCGTGCAAAAGGCAACAACCTGGCCATATTGTGAAATGATTCACAATATGGCCAGGTTGCAGTATAATTGCAGTAAACTTCATTTTGCGCTATAGGTGAAAATAGGTGTCAATGTCGTATTTTGCTAAAATTGATATTTTGACATCCTTGTTCTTACTTTAAAACACCAGAACCTTCATTTAAAAAATGATCGGAAATATGAAGTACATCTGTATATTGTTAGGACAATCTACAGAAAATATAGGGCTTACTGATCTTTAAACGTGTGTATCTCAGTTACATTTTACTCCTTGACAACCTTTGATGGATCATAACTCAACTTGTGGAAATTGAGTGATGTTCATTGAGGTGTCATTTTAATCCTTATAGCATGGTCTTTGTAACTATCTAATTTTAAAAAAGTGAAAATGACAAGAGGCTACATGTAGGGTTGGTTTGGGATGGACGGCCACATTTATGGCTCAAGGAATATGTATAAATATGTTTGATTAAATAGTACATCGTTGCCAAAATTTCATGTTGTGTTAATAGGATATTGTGATCTGATTTTAAATTAAAAAATAAAACCAATGCAATTTTGTGTTATCAGGTTTTTATGCTTATCTTCTGTGTGAAAATTTGTATTGACCAGTTTCTGAATGTGGATATACCAAGAGTATCAAAAGATTAACCCTTTGAACCCTGGCCACTCCACGTGTATCTGTACCGCTGACCCGGGCCAACCCGAAAGTTTAAAAACACAATATAACCTCTAAACTTACTTAGATTTTGATTTCCCGTGCTTTACGTTTTCATTTTACAGTAGTCTGAAATATTCAAATAACCAGCATTCACAAAAGAATACTATTTATGTCGACCAATATATTCAACATTTTCGTTGTAGTCTATGGGCAAAAGCCACATTTGTTGAAAATTTTGATCAAATTTGGAAAAATATGTGGAATTTTTCACCTCTGTCGAGTAAATAAGAGCAAAATGACCCAGCAACCATGGGTTCAAAGCTTCATTGATGTCTTTCGATATAAATAAGACCATTGAAAAATGTAACTGCTCATTTTGATGACGGACACATCAAATTTCTGACACGTGACCTTGAAGCCGGTACACCGGCTCATCGGGTATATGGTACATGTACACATGAGCTGGTATACCGGCTCATCAGGTTCAAAGGGTTAAGTGCAATTAAAGAAACATGTATGCTGAAAAAGGAAGAATTTTGTTACGAAGAAAGCAGATAAGACAAGTCTTGTAACCCTGGCTATTTCCCCATTCTCATTGATGACTTGTTTGTACAGTAAATAGGACAACTTCATTTTGATGTAAATGAATAGCTATCCGGCTGGCCCTTAGTCTTTTCTATCCATACACAGCAAAATAAAAATAGGATGTTATAAAGAATGTCAGGCATCGATTGTTAGAGAAATATGTTGAAAACTAAGTAACTATTGATACAAAAATATCATTAGACGATCGTAAAAAATGGTTTAAAAATGCCTTTATGTTGAATGCAAATTTGCAACCATTAGTGTGAATGTCATACAGGCAATAGTGACTATAATCAAAATAAAAGTCAACTGACATTTTTAGTCACACAATTTGTTTTGATATCAGTAGTGTATTAAGCTAGGATTCCTTTTATCTGTTTGCGATGCGGATGCAGTGCGTTTTGCACTGTAAGGGTACTAGTAGTAGTATAATTTAAAGCATATGATTGAATAGGATTAAGTTGAAGCTGAGATTCAATTTTGACCATCCGTTTTCAATGCGACTCTGCATGCGTTTCGCATGCGGTGTGTTTTGAATAGATATAATGGTTTTCAACGAGAGTGATTCATTTTATCCGGTCCGTTTGTGGTGCGGTTATCCGGACACCCATGAGTTTATTTGAATCGGTCCCTGGAGCGTTTCATCCGTTTTGAATGCGTTTTGGTCATGCAGAAACTTTTCAATTAGAGAAGATACTGAAATGAAAACGCATTAAAACCGGACAGAAAAAATTGAATCTCAGCTTTCAACCTGATACCATTCATCTCCATTCAATCGTGTGCTATAAATTATACCACTACCAGTACCCTTACAGTGCAAAACGCACCGCATCCGCATCGCAAACGGATAAAAGGAATCCTAGCTTTATTCCTGGTCAAATATATGTGTGCCCCAATTAATTAGAATAAGCTGCAATTATGACCTTGCAACAAGATATTACAACAGTGAGTTCACAATTAAGGGTTTTATGTGTATACTTGTATTGAGACGATGCATCGATGTAGCAGTGAGAAGTGTAAATGTTTGTATTAGGTACATAAGCCGTGACATTGAATGTAAGATCACAAGTTGTGCTTGTATGAGTTTTCGTGTGTATAGGTCAGGGTGTGTAAAATCACATTGAGACTTAGGCCTGGTGCAGACTCCTCTATCGTATAGAATACTTTGCTTAGAATATTCTATGCTGATGACAAAATGACGTAGGTCATCGCATAAAGCTGTGTGTTTTATTCGATAATGTACGTCATTTTGTCGTCAGCATAGAATATTCTGAGCAAAATATTCTATACGATAGTGGAGTCTGCACCGGGCCTTACTGTAAATGTTGCAATGATGTATGCGTACATGTTTGTATAAAGATATATGGTCACAATACTATGGGGGAATGGCTACAAAGTCTCCCGACCATGATTTGACAGTACGCGATACACAATCCTCAAACGGACAATTGTTACCTGCATAAGCCATGACCTTGAAAATAAGATGTACAATCTGCAAGTATGATTGCACAGGGTTTTGTGTTATTTGGTCTGTGTGTAAACATGTAATGACTACTGTAAATGTTGTGACATGTGTATATGAGCAGTGTATGACCTTGCATGTAAGACAATAACAATGGTGAGTTTTAATTGTGTGTATTGATCATAATCATAATCATTTATTCCACAAAGGAAAAATTAAAGTAACAATATATCAAAAATAGTAAACATTGTAAACTGAAAATATAACATTGTAGAGGAGGACTGGGAAATAAGCATAAAGCCTGTCGAGTCCCAGACTCCAAAGTATCTTAAATGAATTAATTACACATAAAAATCAAAAAATAATGAATGCACATCCTCTCTATCAACAATGCGATGGCCACAGAGTAGATCAGTGTGTGTGCACTCGCATTAAAACCACTGTGAATGCAGTGACATAGATGCGGTAATACATAAACCATGGTGTTGAAAGCATGATATGACAAACACAAATTGCGATTGTCTGGATTTTTAGTGTATTGATCAGTGTGTGTACTTGTATTGAGACTGTAAGGTACGTATGCACAAACTTTCAACTTTCAACTTTATTATTTCCATATAAAACAGTACATATAAATGACAGACAAATAAAATCTTATGGAGGAGACGGCTGGAAGGCCAATAAGGCCCGTTAAATAGCCGACCCCTATATAACACAACATAAATCAAACAGTAAGGAAATAAAAAATACCAAAAAGACATACAACGATGAGCTC
>JXSR01S030637.1:1511-23153 GCA_000969725.1 Ophiothrix spiculata | reverse complement strand
TTTGAAGCATTGATGGACAATTTGTTCGCTTTGAACCAATTTGAGACTTCTTTTAATTCATTATTGACGATATTTGTTTTATTAACAATGTTTTTATCAGAGAATAAAATAGTAGTGTCATCAGCAAAAAGAATAAAATCAAGTATTTTGGAAGTATAAGTTATATCATTTGCGTACAGAATAAATAGGAGGGGGCCCAAAATTGACCCTTGTGGAACACCGCACAAAGCAGGACTAACTTAGTCCCGGACTAAGTAAAATTTAAAATTTTGGAAAATCACACATTTTTTGGGAAAATCTAGCGATAATTTATGTTCTTGATTACAGATTTTAACTGAAAATTTTAATATTAGATTCATTTGTCTGCTTAAGAACATTACAATTATTGTTAGAACAAATAATTGGTTAAGTCCGGGGCTAAATTAGTTAGTCCTGGTCTAAACCAATTTTTGATCTTTTTGGAAAAAAATGCCAATGTTCCAAAACAGACAAATGGTCAAATTATGGTCATTTCATCATAGATCTTAATGCAAGGACATAAATTATTACAGATTTCCAAAATGTGTTATTTTCAAGAAATCAAATTTCACTTAGTCCGGGACTAAAGTTAGTCCTGCTTTGTGCATACGGACCTATATGTTGCAGTGACACTGTATGTGTTAGTGCCAGCAATGTAAGCCATGAACAAGATGTAGCATCTGCATTGTGAATATGTATTTTTTGCATTTGTGTGTGCATTGAATAGTACCTATGTGTACTGTACACTGGCATCAAGACCGCTGAAAATGTTTCACCGACACGTGTATGTATTAGTATTAGCTGTGTAAGCCATGACCTTGAAAACTAAACATCTTAGGCCAAAAAAAAAAAGTTTGTCTCAGAAACCCGCGCGCATTGCTATGTGAAAGTGAATTTAGCGCGTAGACCTACACGCTGGCCCTCTTTTTTTTTTCTCGATAGTAATCCAGCGATCGACTATCTTCCAAGTTTCTTTATGTCTATGGCGACCGAAGCTAAGTGATTCGCGGCAGCTTCTGTTTTTTTTTAATTGGTACCCGGTGTTTTGAGTACCAGTGAACCATGTGTACACGCTTTGCATGCTGGGAAGGTCATAACAAAATGGCAATCTCATGAACAAAACACTGCAAAATAAATCCACTGAATCATTGCGATTTTTAGTAATTTTATTCTAAATTCAAGCGAGATTTATTTATTTATAACTTTGTTGTTTCGTTTTTTCGTCTACCGCATACGTGTTGAGTGACGGTGGCGGTGACTTCACACACGTAAGTTGGTCGATCAAAATTTTAGAACGTAAAAAAACAAACCGCATAGCTATTTTTCTAAAAAAATAAAAAATCGCATAGCGTTTTTGCAAATGGTTTCTGAGACAAACCTTTTTTTTCCTTTGGCCTTAGTTGTGATTGTATGGCTTTTCATACGTGTATTGATCATTGTGTGCTCACTCACATTGAGACAACACTAAATATTTGTGCACATGTTCAAAAATGCATCGCGGACAAGCTGGAGTGTTCATTTACTCTCTGACCATTGACCACACTGGGCTGTAAAGTTGATTTTGAGACTAACGTATTTCAAAAAGCTCATATTTTAGCACTAAAATGATACCTTACATTTTACATTTTGATAATTAGAAGCTTGAAAATAGTCTCATGTCTGCAAAACTTATTGTAGGGAAAAGGATTGGGAAAGTATGAGGACAGACAAAAACAGGCACAAAAAGCAACAGATTTTTACATACATTAAAAGTCATGATCAGTCCATTGTCATAAGTCGTCTTAAAAACTGATAACTAATAAAATTCTCTTTGCTTTGATACCAAATTTGTCCAGGTCAGTGGTAGTCATATGTTTCACGGTAAGACTGTAACAGTTTTATCACATTCATATCTTGAGGCCTCAATCGGAAATAGTAAATTTTGTCATATGAAAGCCAGTAATTTTCTGATTGTAAATCCCAAACTTCACATCCCAATTCTCTGTAGTTTTGGATATTGAGTCGAAAATGAAAAGTCGAAAACAAAAATGTATACATATTTTGATTTTTTTATGTATTTGAGGGATGGTCTGGCAAAATATGTCACACTTTTTTCTCCATTCTCCATCTAGAGATCAAAATACAAGGCAGTTCACTGAAAATCTGGTAATAAAAATTAGCTGCAAATTGATTTAAAAATTTCTGATTACAACAGTGTATGATAGCAAAATGTGATCAATCAACCCTGATTAATTGCACTTCCAAGCATAATTGACCTTTGAAACTCGGGGTAGAAATAAACACTTACGCATGCATGCGTTTTATGTCAAAAAACCCCCAAAATTTTGACCTTTTCACCATATTTTTAGTTTCAAAGCCATTTATTCAAAATCTTCATTGGCAACTTTGCACTCATTTTGCCAGTGAGAGCAACCCATATTTGCATAATAGTCCCATATCCAGTGTTGTATTCTTTCATTTGTCTCCAAGTAAATATTTGTCTCTATGGCCAAAAAAAAAAAAGATTGGTCTCAGACACACATTGCTATGTGAAAATAAACTTAGCACATAGAATTACGCAATGGCCTCTCTTCTGAGACAACCCTTTTTTTTTCTTGGCCTAGATAAACAAGAAGCAACCCAAGGATGAAATCTAAAAAAATGCATCTTACACCCAATCAGCCCTGAATCTTAAAACCTTTTGTGCACACAGGTTTGTCAGACAATAAATATGATACTTCAGTTCGTCATGTGAGTGCAAGAAAGTCGTATCTGCAATAGATGCCATTTGTCATAAATTTACATTGCACACTGAATAATTGCCAGTCTTGGGTCAGTGGTTTTTGAAATGGTTCTTCAGGTGACAACGTCACCTGAAGAACCATTTCAAGAACCACTGACATAAGACAGTGAAATTTTGAGGGATTTTTCACGTTCTTGTGACAAGTTGTAAAATAAATATAACTTAGGGCAGCCATAGCAGATACGACTTTCTTACACTCACATGACGAGTTATTGTTGACCTAGTTACTACAGATTCATGAATATTTCAACGACCAGTTCGATCAAATGTTGATAATTACCAGGCTGGAATATTTGACATGATAAATAAAGAACAAAACTTCCACAATATTACATGCCACACCTATTGAAGTATAACACATCTGAATAAATAAACATGTAAAGCTACAACATCTTGAAGTATGCAACATGCAGCCCATTAACACCCATAAACCAATAAGTAAATCAGTCAGTAGTTTTTGAATCATTACCATATACCAAATCTTGCTGAATATTCAAATGAACTTATTCAATGTTTGTCCATGTGTTTGCGACAAAATTAGCCAAAAATAATACCAAAATCATGAGCGATTCATTTACAAAAATATTAATATGCAGTGATTTGGCCTTAATCAATCAAAATCAATCATTACTAGTCTCTAAAATCTGACATGAAAAACAATGACCAACTATTTATTGACTTTTAAAACAGTACTTGTAGTTTCAATAAACCTACAGCATAATTTAGACTATTAAACATCCTGGGCCCATATTCATGAAACACCGCTAACTCTAGTTGGCTGCTAACTCTTTGTCTACCTGTCAAATTTTGACAGGTATACAATACGTTAGTTGCCAACTAGAGTTAGCGGTGTTTCATGAATATGGGCCCTGAAATTCAATTGCATTTTACACGGCAGCTGTGATTGTAATAGTCTAATCTTGGTTGTTAGGTTTTTAACCAAAACTCGGATTGACACAAACTCGGTACCATATTTATGAGGAATAACCATGTAACAACTCAATTTTGACTTTCGGACCAAAGTTTGTCATGTGAGTGCAAGAAAGTCGTATCTGCAATGGCTGCCCTAAGTTATATTTATTTTACACCTTGTCACAAGAATCCCTCAAAATGTCAGTGGTTCTTGAAATGGTTCTTTGAATTTCAAGAACCACTGACTCAAGACTGGAGAGAACACAGTGTGCAATCCAAATTTATGACAAATGGCAGCTATTGCAGATACAACTTTCTTGCACTCACATGACGAGTTGTACCTTTCGATGTGCGGCAACACATTTATATTGCAATTTCTGGATAAATAATACTACATTATACATTTTGGCAAGTAAACTTAAACTTAACGGTAATAAAATGAAAACTATAAACATATGTAGAGAACTATATATTGATATACGATACATATTGCATTCTGACAGTTATACACCTGGAGTGCATACATAACAGTATTTTGTAATTGATCTTATTGCCCATTTTTGAAGTTTTACTATTTTGTCCAGATAACTCTTACATGTTTTACCAGAAGAGTTTATAAAATATTTTAAAACTTAAAATAGATTAATGCTGTTACTGTCCAAAAGTAAGGTTTTGTTCCAATAAGAGGAATACTATATAGTTATGATTGTTCTCAGCCATCTTGTAGTAGTAAACATGAGTAAAGAATTAATCTCTAACTGGACTTACTTTGACCGACCCACTGGTCACATGACCAGCCCAGCAGGTCAATCAAAACTCAACAAGAAACACAGTGTAGGTTCAGTTAGAGGTAATTCTCTACTCACACTACTTGGTTTCCTACACAAAACTTCAAATACTTAAAACACACAATTTAACTAAATGTGTATCATTTTTATGCTTATAGCATTCAGAATAAAATGATGAAAAGCATACAATACATATAGTGGAAAAACAATGAAATATGCAAAAAAAAAAAAAAAAAAGCATTGAAGAACATTACAAAAATATACCTATTAAAATGATAATACTAAGATAACACCCTGTAGCTAAAGCAAGAAACATGTTACTTAAATAAAGAAATACTGTGCTGCAAATACTTTCATGATGTGTTTGCACAGGCCAACCAAACCCCCATTCTCTAACCTTTACTCAATATTTCAGTTTTACAAATTATATTCCAAATTTCACCTAAAAATAACACTTTTTCAAGTCAATTGTCACATCAGAGGTTGTGGGTTCGAGCCCCAGGCCGGGCGGTTTTCGTCTCCTTATATCCTTGGGCAAGAAACTGTACTCTACTTGCTCCGTGGTTCAGAAGTCACATAAAGCTGTTGGTCTCCTGTACGAATAGACTCATTAATGGGGTATGCATTTCATGCAAGTAGTGTGTATCATTTATTGATTGATCTGGTGCTTGATGTGGCAAAATTCCATCTTTAAGTAAAACACAAATGATCCATCCTTAAGACTAAACACTTCAGTTATCAAAATGTCAACTTTGTGACCAAAAAATTCTCATGAGTAAAAGTGCTGGAGTTGATCATATTTGTAAGGATATTGACAACTGAAGTTCAAAGACTTTATATTTCACCAAAAAGCTAGCCAGCTGCTGAGTAGGTACATGTAAGTTGACATGGAAATACTTTGGGGAAAGGCTGCATATAAGTACCCTTTACAAATTTGACATTTTTTCTTATTTAGCTAGAGTAAATTGTTGATCTTTTAAAGTTCCAATGCTGAAGTATCATCTACATCACATAAAAAGTAATTCTTTTAATCTAAAAGTCATACAAATATTTGTAAACAACTATCTATTTCCAAAATAATTGCTGAGCAAATACCTAAGTTTTGATTTTCTTACTGTTGTCATGGGATATCTGCTCATTATACAAGGACTGCAGTAAATGTAGAACTTAATTGATGATGAGCAAGTAGGAGAAGAGTTGATGCATATCTAATATCACGCTGGATCCCTTGATCTTGGCGCTTCGCTATCGGCTCAGTCAATCCAAGACCGCAGGTACAGGCTACCCATAATTAGTCACGATCTTGACTAGTGTCATGCCTCACCTCAGCCTGACACTCACTGTATCTAAATACATCGTACTTACACGTTAGTTCAATGCATTGGTGAAGAGGTTGTTTCATTGCACCCGTGATGTTACACGCTCGCGTGACACTATGCGTTTGTGGACGCGATAACGAGCGTCGTGCAAACATTCGCGCATTACAGGCACGCGTAAGATTGCACCAATAACAACTCATCACCCACACGGCGCAGAGCACAAGCCAATGATTGAGATTGATTTGCCTGTACCTGCGTCTTTGGTTTGTGGAGTACATGTGGTGATTGTGAAAAACCAATAGACATTCAGCTATTTTTTGAGCAACACACCCAGTGGACACAACACCAGTTTCATTTGCAATATTGTAAATTAGACTTTGAAAAAAATTGGCAAACAATGTCAAAACCATATCAACATTGAATCTACATAAAACCTGGCTGTGTACCACTGGGCAAGTATTTGATAGAAACACTGATAAATAAAATTAGATGAAAGTTGCCGAGACATTCCTAGAATTAACTAAATAGCAGTAGATAAAATGTAATGGCTCACCCCAAAAGGGGGACTTTGCAGGTGATATCAATTATGATTTTATCATTTCATCTGTTGCAGCATTTTGTAAGCTTTAAAATTACACCTTACTTGTTGATATTGATCAAGGTGATCACATTTTACAACCAAAAATTTGCTGGGAAATTCTTATCATTTTCTTTATTTTTTGCTGCCTATTTTCACCTGTTTCTTGAAAAGTATTTTGTCGCAAAGTCCCCCTTTTCGGGGTCAGTCATCACAAATAATCCTTCAGTGACAAATACATTACAGAAGAAATCAATTTCCTTTTTCACTGGAAAGTACAATAGAGTTGTGTCTTGCTATTCCATATAACAAAACTCACATCTATTAAGTCAACCAACCATTCTCATCCACATTATTACTCATCAAGTATTTGATAAATTTGACTCATTTGCAAGTGTTCTATGAAACAGCTGATGATCTTTCATGTAGGTATCATCAGAATAATTATAGATTGACACCATAACACATAATCACAAATTTGACTGAAGGCATATAAGTAAGATTTGACAGTGGCAGTTTTTTCCTGGTCATAACACTGCAAAACCCAAGGGCATGGTGAGACCCTATTTGTGTCACCCATTTCAAAAGCTACTGTAAGGTTGGCATAGTAAATTACGAGATAGGGCATTGAAGCCGAGAATAGTACAAAATCGCGTTCAAGGTCGAATTTCTCATTTCATTAGAAACAATACCTTTGAAGAGACTTATATCACAGTAATCAGGTTACACAACATCCAGAACATAAGTGTGTTAAAACCAAGATAAAAATCCTCTCTCAATCCAAGTTTTAATCAGTACAAAACTTTACACTTGATTTTCTCAGAACTGTAGTATTTCAAGTCAACCCAATGTCTTTTACCAATTTGGATGTAACTTTGTAACCGAACATCAAATAACCAAAAGCAAGGTGTCATTTTAAAGCTTAAAATCCCAGCTTTCAGATGAGACCAAAATAGCATTGATCAATTTTGGGACCCTTAAGGTACCTTTCAATATGACAGGTCACATATGGTACTTATATCATAGGTCTCCACCAGGAAATCAAGTAATATTGTCAGACAAATTAAAATAAGCAAATTGTAGGTTGTTACATTTGACGGGTCTTCACAAATCATATCACATAGTCACATATCTTAGGATCCAAGTTGTGGATAAAAATACCAAACAAAGACACATACATTTATAAGTAAACCCGACGCGGGCATTCAATAAAATATGTTCCAGTTTGTAAAAAAGTAAGCTTCAAGTAAAAACAGTATTCACATTACACAAGTCTATTTACAAGAACTTTTGATCACTTCTGTTTTTGTTCTTCATACCCGACTCCTGGTGGACCACTTTTACTCAGAGGATATCATACTTAAATATGGCTCTGAGAACCGACCTTGAAATAGGACTTTGGGTCGACTCATCACAAAGCCATTTTAACAAGGATTTGACAAAATTTCCATACATTTTTTTCTAATTCCACAAAAATATCCTAGTCACAGATACTTATACAAAATACTGGTTTGTGATAAGAAAAAATACACCTTACTATTGTGTATAATCATCCAAAAACAGATTACCACTTTTCTTGATTTCTGCAGTTTAAAAAAAACTAAACATGGTCTTATGGTTTCAAGTTATTCAGAGTCTGTCTATTTGCAATGTACGACGTCCACGACCCGCAATCTTTGAAACACGCTATTCCTTGTGTATAGCACGTGTAAAGACTGCGCGTCTATGAGCATCGATCGATGCATATCGACATGACTCTGAATAAACCATAAGTCTCTCCTTGAAAAAGAACACATCTCCTGTGTTCCTCTATTCAAGTATTATAACATCCTCTGAATGCAAGTGATCCAGGGTCATTTTTTGTTCTGAAATCCAACTTCTTATCATTTCTTATCATTAAGGCTGCACTTTTGGTAGTGTATCGGCACCGTTGTTTGTGGTTTGATCAGTCTGGTTGGCATCATTTTGTGATACTGTTTGGTCCTGGGGCATGTCTGCTGTGGTGATCTCTATCCTGTTTGGGGTCTCATTGTTTTCTTCTGGTTTCTGGTTGGATTCTTCAGCTTCTTTATTACTTTTTTCTTCTTCGGCTTTACATCTGCAATTTAATCGTTCACAAATTCATTATAGCTAAATAGGTGATTTTGATTCATTACAAAATTGAAGGTCAAAGCATCAATTTCCTCCATATA
This sequence comes from Ophiothrix spiculata, assembly GCA_000969725.1. NCBI lineage: Eukaryota > Metazoa > Echinodermata > Ophiuroidea > Amphilepidida > Ophiotrichidae > Ophiothrix > Ophiothrix spiculata. The sequence continues at coordinate 14,565 of JXSR01S030637.1, read as the reverse complement.
CAGTATCTGGCTACAAAACATTGATTTTCAAATTCAAAAGTCTCTGATATAAATGTCAAAATTTCAGTTAATAATCTGTTTGTCTCATTCCAAAAACAGTAATATGTGATATTGCTATTTGTTATAAAGTGATGTACACTTCTGAAGCGTGAATACACTAAGAATCCCAACTAACATGACCAACAATTCCAGGAAACTATGAAGTTTTTGAGAAAATTCTAGGAAAATGAACAATATAGTTCAAGAGTTTGTGTGCTTGGACACAATTTTTGTTTGGGGGATCTTTTGCATGGCTGGTGACATTTTTGTTGTCTGTACGCTTCCGAGACCTTTTCTTTTGCTATGACACAAATGTTTAAGGTGTGTGTCCCTTGTGTGTCCATATGCAACAATTTGTTTTATCCTGCCTGAACCTCAAATAAAAATGTCTGTTATGCAGATGGTGAAATCAAATATAGTTATACCCCATTAAAAAGAGCTGCAATTTCAACACTCAATACATAATTATGCCTTTTAGGCTAAGAATGGGTAACTCATATCTGAGTTACATACCCTCAACTTTAACCTGAACTCTGCATTAAAAGTTGTTTTATTCTACAGACTGAAATGATTTACAAGTGCTGGTTGAAGACATAAAAAATACAATTTAAAACTATTCATCAACTCTCACTCACCCTTTGGGTAAAAATTTTCAATATCAAGTACCACGCTATCAATGTCTGTTTTCATGAAATCAATTGTCAGACACAACTCCCGACACCAACCGCCGAGAACAGAAAACTTTCGACCCAAAAACATGAGTGCTGACGAATACTTTTGAATTAGGTTTTCTTAATTGCTTGTAATTCACCATACTGAACCTCCAGGGGCAACCCAGGATGACCTTATGCCCTTACCTCTCTCTGTTATATACCCTGAACTCTGCATTAAAGTTGTCTAATTCTGCCTGTAATTCTTCATCCTGAAATAGAAATGGCAAATGATTAACTCATATAATGACACTTAGAGTGTTTCTCTAGAATTAGTTGCTTACATCTGCAGAATAACAATTTATTTCATATAAAGTTAAACATTCAAGCTTTATCAATGTGTTTGGTGAATCACAATTCCCATCTTTGCATAATTTGGTTTCAAACTGATGAACGGACTGTTACCTGAATCTTTTGACCAGATGGTACATCTGAGCAGGGTTAAAAATTCCAGATTGTTACATATTACAGCCATTTTTCAATTCTCTTTTTGTGTCTCTCCCCCGCCTTTGGAAAGGTTTTCCTTCTGATACCAAAAATTGTCATGATCTTTCTACATTCAAGTCTGATCGCAGGTCATTTTTCTTAGATTCTTACAATTGATAAAAAAGCATGTTTTCATTTGATGCTAGCCTTTCACTGTATTCATGTAAATGTTTTTGTTATTATATAGGATAATTGAGCACTTTGTGTTTTGGGTTTTACTAAACCCATTCATTGATCCTTAAATGCTTGCAACTTGTTTGTATATTTTTATATTGCATGTATTCATTAAGTTTCTTAATATTTTATTTGTATGTATTTTAATTATCTTGTGATATTGTATTGTAAAGTCATGTTTGAATATTGCAAGTGATTTAAATAAATATTATTATCATTGTTATTACATACGAGGGCAAATTATGCAAGACACAGATATGCAATCAATGATATTACTTAAAAACATTAGCCTTGATCACAAATGTGAACTTTCTATGACTGATTTTACTGCATTTTTTAGGAAGCTCTTTAACTTATATCCATAACAGTTCCTACAGGGTGGTTCAAAAAACTCAATACCCAAGTTCAAGGTCACTTTTCAGATGGATATTGTACCTCAATCAACTTTAATTTGCAAAGGGATAGGGTTGAAACCATTCCTTAAATTTTGATAGGATTTGCATTTTTAGGTCTTAATATACAAAAAGAGATGTAAATCTGGCTTCAAATTAGTTTGTCCACAGGAGCTTTTCTTTGCTTGAGTCTTCTAGGTGTTTATTTGGTTTGTAATGCATTCAGGAGCTGTAACCTGTATTTGTTGTACTGCACGATGTGTTACAGGCATTCCCATTATTGAGTTGAAAGAATTTCAATGTGCTGTCCTGGTTAATCCTTGGAGTTCTTAACTTTATTCTCTTGACCTAGCAGCACCAAAGAGGTATAATTACAATAGACACATGTAAGTAATCGAAGTCAGCTAACCTGTTGAAAAGTAGCTAACTGAGCCCATAAATGAATTAAAAAAAAGAATTATAAACAAACAATCATGTGAGATGTAGCACCATAAATGAAACTTTCAAACTTCACCATTATGTTGCTGTCAAAATAAATAGCTGTAATTGGGACTCCATTATCCAAGGTTATATTATGTTCAGGTACAGTATTCAAATCAAGTTTGGTTATATATCACTTCCATCAGGTGAACTTTTGTAATACAACCTGCAGAGCAACATGTGTGGTACCAAAGTGCATAGCAAATCAATCATAGCGGGTTAAAGACAAGAACCGAGAGAAATATAAGAACCGAGAGAAACCGTCATGGACAAGCCATTTTTAGGCAAGATTTACACATGGAACTATATCTTGAGACCTAATAATGCAAATTACATCAAACTTTTAGAAATAGTTGATATCTAATTCCCAATGATGCCTTTACAAAATGCGATTGAGTGAGGTACAATTTCTATCTGAAAAATGACCTTGAAATTGGATTCTACATTTTTTTAACCACCCTGTATAAATTTGAATACTAAAAGTACAAACAATTATTTATGCTTTGAATTTTGGATTGTCAGGGATGCAATATTGAAGTGATAGTGTTTCTAGTAGTAGTATAACTATCTAGTTCCAGACTCCTTTAAGGTTTTACAAAAACATTGGCTTAATCAATTGGTCTAAGTATCATAATTGTTTTAATTTTTTAATTTCATAAGTAATGTTGTTCCATATTACCACTTTCATTAAATTCTCAGAATTAATACTTTTTGCATCTACCAAACCATATTTGGTGAATATATCATGCTTCTGAATGTGTTTAACATTTCTAAACTATATTAAAATCATTCTAAATCAACAAGCACACTTTTTGAAATTGAGAATTTAGAAAATAGAAATAGATAAATAATAAAGTTTTTGCTCTGTATCTAAGCAAATAAAAATTAAATCTATATTTCAGTATATATTTCTATAAATGGAATGACATGAGAAACACAATGGTGATGTTGATTTTTAATTTTTCTAAGGCAAAAATATGTATTTTTGGTGCCAAAAAGTTTTGAAATCCAAAACTAAAATTTGCTGAAATAAAATTTCAAACTAAATTACTCTTTAGAATCTAGAAACAAATGTCCAGGGTTGGTTTTCTCTATTTTTACTTTTATCTTATTTTTTGAAATATTGAAAAAAACAATAGGTCTATAATAGCGGTAGATATACTTCACCATTTTTCCAAAGTCAGTTTCCTTAAGTTTTTTAATTGCTATTTAATTTTTTTGAAATATTGCCAAAATAGGTCAAAAGTTGCCATTTTTAATGGCAAAAACCATAAGCGGTAGATATACTTCGTAATTTTTGTAGTCATTTTCATTCAGAATTTTTCTCATGGTGATTGGTTTTTAAGAATTGCGTAAACTTTCATTCTGAATAAACATTTTCCAATGTACAATTTCACCATTGTGTAAGTCATACCCATCATTGCAAGAAGAGATTAGCTTATCATGAATAGATCTAGGCCGTAGAATCAATATCAAGCATTATACTACCCGTCAGTAAGCACTTGAAAATGTGCAATGGGGTGAAAAATAGGTCTCCATTTATTACACTCTCCATAATGTAAAAATTTAGAATGAAAATTCTCATTAAGAATTACGAGTTTACTCCATTCTTAAAAACAAATTACCATGAGAAAAATTCTGAATGAAAATGACTACAAAAATTACGAAGTATATCTACCGCTTATGGTTTTTGCCATAAAAAATGGCAACTTTTGACCTATTTTGGCAATATTTCAAAAAATTAGATAGCAATTAAAAAACTTAAGGAAACTGACTTTGGAAATTTGTTTCTAGGTTCTAATTAGTACTTTTTTTACCAAAGCAATTATTACTTAAAGCTATTATCATTTTTTGAGCCAAAAATGTATATTTTGGCGTAGAAATTATATGTTTTTATCATGATTAACATGATACCAGAATGATACTTACCACATCCTTCCCCTTGGAGCTCTGCTTGGCTAATCGCTTCTTCTTTTTATGTAGTGGCTTTGCTTCTATAATCATCTCCTCAAGTTCAAAGGTTGGGTCACAATTCAAGTGGTCTTTCTGCAATAAATTTAATAATATGTTAAGAAATTGATAATAAAGGGATAAAAATTCAGAACATGTTGCAAGAACTTGCCATCTTTTTTGCCAGAATCTTCAATGTATTACACATATTTTATAAAAATCTAATTGAATTCTTGAGAGTCCCCTCAGGAAAGTCTTCGTAAGAATGGATTGTCCATTCTTTCTGAATTTCTAATCCTGTGAGCAATAACAATAACTCTTTCACTCCGTAATAAAATTTTCACCATCTGTCCTATTTTGCCGGAAAGCCGCTCTGAGCGGCTCACAGAGACCTAACTTTATGATAGCATACGATAATTGTAGTGCGCCAGGGTTGTTCTCTTTGCTAATAAAAACAAGAGTGCTAGATAGCTCTTTGTTTAAACTGCTTGCTGGCAGATTTTCGACAAATTTGGGCTGGTAGTTTTTGTTTTAGAGCTATTTGAAAAAATTGTGTCAAGGTAGAAATTCCGGCAAATCGTGCATGCTTTTGCGAGCCGTTGTGAGCAGCTTGCCGGAGTGAAAGAGTTAAAAATTATCATGTGATGGAAATTTTGATACTGTGTGCATGATTTTCATAAAGGTTTTTCACAATTGCATCATGGAGTTGTATTTTAAGACACCTTACAATAGTACTAGTAGAGTATCAAATTTATCTATCATAGGTTTACAAAGACATTTTTTCAACATTTTACCTCCATGACATTAGGCAATACCCCAAAAATAATCTGTAAAGAAAAAAGAAACAAGTTGGAAGGAAATTTTACAGCAGCAAAATTTGCCAAGTGAATATTTTCAAGATATATTATTTTTCCGTGAAATAGGCTATTTTGTTTTCATTTTCAAAAATGTAAAAATAAGAAAGTAAATCTGTAAATTTTGGTAAAAACACAACAACATGAATCATTGTTTTTTACTATATGGTTGCATTTTTCAAAAGAAAATCAGAGTATAGAATTTTATCCACAATATCTCACTTTTATCACAGCACATGCGAGAGAATCATGTTCAATTTAAAGAAAAAATCCATGTATCTTTCAAGTCTTTAGGTGCTTTTCCAATAAAATAATGCTAAAGTGTTGTTATCCTTATCAGTAAAATGCCTCTTTGCTGATAAGATATTTAGAGTGTGAGTGACGTCAACGAGACATATCTGATATGATCTTAATAGCTTTGTTGTAGTATGGATATTGTGTTGTTGTGTCGCTCCAGGGCAAAATGACAACACTATTATTGAAGTGTAATGTAAATCGGAGGAAATGATTTGGGGAAACAAAATGCACAGTCTTGTCTTGAGACTTGAAGGACAGTTTGTCTAGAATTTGATATTTAAGTATAAGGTTGCTTTCTCTGTCAGATTTCACTCACTTATCGGATTTTTTTAAGGACTAGCCTGCAGGTGCTATATTGGTAAATAAATTGCCATAGTAGAAGATGTGGTAGTTAAATGCCTGTTGAAGTCTAGACTATGGCAAACTATTCAGTCCAGAATATGCAGAAAAGTAGAATATTTCACCAAATTTTGAAGTTAATCTTAATGAAATACTTTTTGTTTGAAACAGTTGTGTAGAATTTTGAAGGTATTTTGAGAACACAGGATTTCTTGTAAGTAGCACTTTTCCAAAATGGGCATGGGCGTGCATAAATGTGCAGCGGTGGAAAAACCCACATGATTGTCAACCCAGGGTTAGGTAACCCCGGGTTGCCTAACCCAGGGTTGTCTTCCACTTAGGATCCTATACGTAGAACAAACTATTACTAATAGTGTATAGCAGGTAAATCATAATGTACTCAGTTGTTTTATAGCAGGTTGTACAATGTTCTCCCTTGGTGACCTTTACTTGCATAATTGACAACGTCAGGTTGTTAATGAAGTTCATTAGTCAACCCAGGGTAATCATAGTCAGTTGAATTAACAACTTGAAGTTATTAGTGAAGTTCTTTTGTCAAACAGCATATTGGGCTATATTTTATAGCAGGTTATACTGTGTTCACCCTAAGTGATCTTCATTCACATAATTAACAATTTGAAGTTGTTATTGATTTCATTGCCAACCTAGGGTAATCATAGTTGGGAGGATTTCTGATTTCCCATACAGTCAATATCATATTAGATGAATCACTTCTCTGAACAACGTTTTTTGCAACAATAAGCCTACCAAATGAACTTCACTAATAACTTCAAGTTGTTAATTCAACTGACTATGATTACGTTTGGTTGACTAATGAACTTCATTAACAACCTCAGGTTGTCAATTATGCAAGTATAGATCTCCCAGAGTGAACATTGTACAACCTGCTATAAAACAATTGAGTACATTATTATTTACCTGCTTTGCACTACTAGTAATAGTATGTGCCACATATAGGAACCTAAGTGGAAGACAACCCAGGGTTAGGCAACCCGGGGTTGCCTAACCCTGGGTTGACTATCATGTGGGTATTTCCACCGCTGCGCATAAATGTAACGTGATTTTGACATGCCATATCTCAAAAACTGTGCTCTGACCTTATATTTGTTGAAAAGACATGTTCATCATCATTCAATTGATACAAAGCAAGAGTTGACTAGTTGACTTGGTAGGAGAAAATGGTGATGATCAGCGGTCATCTTATATATGAAGTCTATATGTGAGCTTACATGCGGTTTCAGAGTTTTGAATTGTCATAATGTAGCACGACACATTTACATATTGCTGCAATGGTCTGTCGCAAGAAAATGTGAATTTATTCCAACTCAAAATAACGTGTCGTTGCAACCATCACAACAAGGTAATTGATTTATCGGCTCATCGCAAAATATTTCTGATGCGACAAGGTCGAGTGTGTGCACTTTCAATTTTTGATGTCATACTGGTCGTACGACCACCATGATGATAGACACTCTGAAACATTCTGGGGGAGCGGGTTGGCGCAGCGGTAGTTCCCTCGCCTTGCACCAATGAGGTCCCAGGTTCGAGTCCCGCACCTGACACTTTATTTGCATTTGGTTTTCAGTCCATACTCACTTCCGCAGTTTTTTCTCTGGGTACTCCGGTCTTCCTCCTGCATTCAAAACTGAATTTTAAAAATATCTTGAAGCCCTGTTGAAGATAAGCTTCCTTTAGCTTACTTGGTATTAGTACTACGTTTGGTTTCCTTGGCTAAAGCCTAAACAAGGTGAGGTGAAACCAGCTTTACTTTGCTATGCTTTATATGGGGTTATGAACTAAAGGCTCAACTTGAAATAGGACCTTAAGGAGTAACAGGCCATGTCAAAAATATCAGTGCCATCTCACTTGTATCAGTAAAGAAGATTCAATATTTCTTCTATACTATGGTCAATATTTACATTTTTGTAGCAATAATATATATGGTGTGCCAAGTATTCGCTCTTTAAACATTTCAAATAGCTTCCAATATATTTTCTAATAATAACACAGGTTTGATGATGGAAAACCAATAACTACTCCATATATGTTGCATGATCCCTATTTATCGTATAAAATATATATTTCTCCTCCTCAAATATGCATTGTAATGTAAATTAGAATAGATATTGAATAATTAGCGGATATTTGCTGAAAACATATGGCACAATATATATGGTCATTCATCAAAAAGTAAAAATACGGCCTTACTAATTTTAATATACAATATACAAATATATATTGACTTGAAGATCTCTGTGTAAAGCTATTGACCTGAAGTGACAAAAATTACTTATTTGTTAATGAGAGGTGCAGTCTCAAAGTAAAAAAGCATAATTTTAGTCACTGAAGGATCATAGTTATTATACAGTGATCTAATAAGTCTTCATTTGTTTTTTATACTGCATTAATAAATTTTACATTTGTTCTTTTTATGTGCCCAATTAGCTAAAATTAGGATTACTGTTATTAAAAAAGCACACTCACACAATACATACAATGAATGTGTATTAGGATAATATGCAGACTGGCTTGTGCGTGTAAGTTTGATGCACACATAGGCGTATATTTAAGTGTATGTGAAAGTTGCATTGCATGTAAGGTAAATGACGTCATACCTAAATGCTAACAAGTATTTTAAGTACTATTTAGGGCTTTCCTCAATATGGTTATAGCTACAATGTATTTATATATGATCAGGTTTTAGCCAATACTACACATCAGATACTTTTATATGAAAGCTTAGCTAAACCCTATAGTGTGCATGGGATGTCTTCACAGAGTAACAGTGTGCATGAAGAATTTCTAAATTCTAGAAGCAGGAAGAAACTAAAGTGAACCAAATCTATGCACGACCATGGTTCAACTGGGGACTGAACTGGACTAGTGAAAGGTGCAGGTGGAAAATAAGGGAACTTTACCACTTTATGTCTTGAAAATATCAAGGCGGGAGAGCCAAATCATGGGGTGTTTTATGCCGTTGACTTTATGTACATTACCAAAATTGACAGGTAAATAAATTTAGAGAAGATCAGAAATTATTTAAATTTTCAGAAAATCTTGATTTAATATTGAGGAACTACACTGTAATGTCCAGGAAATGTTCATTGTAAAGGCCAGCCTCTGATTCACTTTGTGCAAAGTCCGACTTGCACACCTTGCAATGTATTCTACTGCAATAAAAATTTTGCCAAAATAGAGCAAATTTTGACAGAAAAAAATGAGAATTTTGATTAAATTTGGCTCGAAATTTAGAAGATATGGTATATGGATGGGTCAATTTTTCTTAAAAATTGGTATTTGGATGGCTGGCTTTCCAAATTTCCCAGAGACACGTCCCTACCCAAACCAAATTAGAGATCCCCCATCACACTGCAAATTTGTTGTACCACACCTAACACAAAATCAGCCCACATCTCGCCAACTAATCTAACTTGCATACCCAATACTGCAATTTACTGACAAAAAAAATCAGCCTTTGCCCTTCTTTTGAATGTGCTTTATTATTACCAGCACATTTTAAGGTATCACTGATGGCATACATCTTTGTATATTGACTTACTTCAAGTACTTTAGCTTCCAGCCTATATAGCCAGCAGGGGGGGGGGGGGGGGCTTCCATAAAGGGGTGCACTGCCCAATCGCTGCTTATTTTGTAATTTCGAATAAATGGACCAAAATCCTATAAATAAGGTCAAGTTAAGGGCCCTGTCAAGCCTTCGTTTTCAGAAATGTTTTATGCTCTGTAACTCAGCAACAGATAATTAAATCCAAATAAAAGTATATATTTCTAGGAGCAGATTTGCATACTGAACATGATGGTGACCCTAGGTCCAAAAATCATGTTTTTAGGCCCAAAATTTTATGGGAAAGCTAACTTAATTTTGCTTTGATAAAATTTCGAACCATTTTACTTTTTAGAATCTAGAAAGCAATATCTAGGAATGCATTTTTCAAATTTTTGATTTCTTTCTCAGTTTTTGAGATATTGTTAAAAAATTGGTCCAAAAATGTCAAAAATCCCGCCACGCGGCACCAAAAAATGATGCGGGCGTGGACAAGAAACAAAAATATTCTATTTACTTTAAATAATCTTGCATTTTTCGCATGTTTCATTATTAACTACTCACAATGACTTTGTGTACAACATTTCTCATAGGAAGCAATGCATTATGGGATAAACATGATATCTTCTCTTGCTCCGAGGTATATCAAACCCAAAAATCTCAAAGCCAATAACTACAAGTCAGAAGGGCTTATATGGCTCAAACATGGGTGTGTCTCCTGGGGAGGGCACTGACCTAGAAAGGTGGTAGGGGTATGTGCGGCCCTCAAGACCCCCTATTTACGCCCTGTCTGCCGCTCACTAGACCCCCATTTCAAGCACAATCTTTATAGTTCTCAAGCTCATTTTTTCAAAAAATTTCAGTTCCCTAGCCTCATTTTCTGAAGTTTAGTTCCCAAGACCCCCATTTCAAGCAAAATTTAGGAAATTTTTGCTTCAAGAGTCCAAATTTAGCAGTCGCGGATCTATGACCTAAATTTTACGGGGGCGAAAAGTGTGTTTTTCAGCTTTTATAACAAAAGATTGACCCAAATTTGGCTGATTTTGCAGGATTTTGGCAATTTTACGGGGGGCCCCCGCCCCTTCCGCCCACCCCCTGGATCAGTGGCTGTTTAGCCCCCAAAATTAGTTCTAATGGGTAATTTTTGAGTCACTTCAGTTCTCTAGACCCCCTTTTCGGAGTCGATCTTCTGCTCCCTAGACTAGGGTTTCAGATATCGAGGCCGCACAACCCTACTAAAACCAAATTTAGGTGCCCCCCGGGGTGTGTCTGCTGATCAGGACCATTTTTCTCTTAACCTTAAAACAGGTTATAGTAACTTCATGTCCAGGCCAAACACCTCTATTAAACCCAAATCTGAACCCCTGCCCCAGACCATAAGCTGTTCTCTCTGCATCCTACGTCATAGACGACGCAGCTAAACAGTGTGTACTCATGAAGCTATTTACTCACATTCTAATTAAGAAGTCTAAAAACTGAGCTCATGTTGCAAGGAGTCATGAGTCAATATGTACATTCATGTTAGCGAGGTACGTGGAGCTTGGCACGTAATGATGAATGATGAGGCATGGTTTCAAACGAGAAAATCTTTCATTATGTAAAAATACAATTCATGTAGACAAACCCATTAGTCAGTAATGATGCAGATTTATGGTATGATCAACTCAGTAATAAAATTATATCAAAGTCAAATTACAACAGAAAAGTCTTAGAGTTATGTAGAAACCTATTATGTAGAGACAGCCATTAGTCTTCATATACTGCATGATATTTCTATTGAAAGTGTCACTTTGATATGAATCTCTGCTGAGTTAAAAAAAGAACATGCAATTCTACATCATGCATTGATAATGCGGGTTTTACCTCCTGCGTCATATTTCTATTGAAATTTTGACTGAGTTTATAAAAGAATCATGCCAAAAATCTGCATCATAAAACCTATTCATATTATGTACCAACAACAAGCAAGTAGCAACTAACGATATTGCTAACTAATTTTGTATGTTTTTTATGTTTAAATTCAGCAGTGATTCATATTAAAGTCAAAATTTCAACACAAATATCACGCAGCACATAAAAACCTATTCCTTTTATGTGTATACAACAAGTATCAAACACTGATGCACAATTTTTCACATTCTCTTATATTTAAACTCAGTGATTTATATCAAAGTCAAAATTTTGACAAATATATCAAGCAGTATGTAAAAAAGCTATTCCTCTTATGTAAAGTCCAGCAACCTTTATCAACTAATAATGCAGAATTTCCCATGTACTTTACATATTTACATATAAGATTTGTATCAAAGCCAAACTTTCATTGGAAATAGTATGATGCAGTAAAGTACTAAAAGGCCAATGATTTTTACATGTTCTTTTATTAATAAGTAAAATTAAATGCTGCTCTTATCCACAAAAAAGTCCATGTAGTAAATATAATTTGAATAGAAGGCCTGATATTTTGACTTAATCATAGGCGAATGTGATAAAATAAGTAATCTTACCACACAAAAGAGACCTGTCATTCATGATAGTGTATTGTCTTCTACAGAAGCAAATTAGTCAAGGCTTTTTGCTTTTGCTTTTGAGAATTGTTACAGATTGCAAACTCTCAAGTTGGGATTACCTACACTTATTGACTTCAGTGAATAGAATCCGTAATGGGTAAACAAAATATTTTACAAAATGCTTTGGTATGCACGTACAAAACATTTGAACCAGGCTAATGTGTACAAATCTTCAAGTAGAAAACAGCCATTATTACTAATATCAGCTAGTGTTTTGGGATAGTTTTGATTTATATCTAAATACAAAGTGGTGATGATGATAAACAAGGTGATTAGGTGTAAACCTTTTGTTTTGCAAATTATTCTTTCCGTTTTCCTCTTCTTTACATTCCTTCTTTTATATTTTCTACCATCTATGGTATCTGGTTTTAAGTTGGGGATGGGATGCATTGATGTCCCACAACAGTGTAAAAATGCTTAACATTAATGATCTGCTACTATAAACAAAAAATTTTGATTCAGCATTAGCCAAATTGATTGTCAAATGCATTCAAAGCTATTATTGTGTGTCGCAAAAACTAAGCAGTACACAAGTTCATCTCTGAGTGAGTATGACTAATGAGTTCAAAAACCCAAGAGTTTCTAATTACTTTCTCATTGCAGAGACAAATCCATCCTGCTAATAAGCCTCAAATTAGATAATCAGTCCCTAGACACAGGATGAACTTGCCCTATATACCACTGATGCAACCCAACTCAGGTTTCCTACTAACTTCACTGTCTTAGAGTTATGTAGAAACCTATTATGTAGAGACAGCCATTAGTCTTCATATACTGCATGATATTTCTATTGAAATTTTGACTGAGTTTATAAAAGAATCATGCCAAAAATCTGCATCATAAAACCTATTCATATTATGTACCAACAACAAGCAAGTAGCAACTAACGATATTGCTAACTAATTTTGTATGTTTTTTATGTTTAAATTCAGCAGTGATTCATATTAAAGTCAAAATTTCAACACAAATATCACGCAGCACATAAAAACCTATTCCTTTTATGTGTATACAACAAGTATCAAACACTGATGCACAATTTTTCACATTCTCTTATATTTAAACTCAGTGATTTATATCAAAGTCAAAATTTTGACAAATATATCAAGCAGTATGTAAAAAAGCTATTCCTCTTATGTAAAGTCCAGCAACCTTTATCAACTAATAATGCAGAATTTCCCATGTA
>JXSR01S030635.1:95413-117612 GCA_000969725.1 Ophiothrix spiculata | reverse complement strand
ACAAAAAGCATTACCTTGCAGACTTCTGAATCTATTCCTACTCAGATTAGCGAGATAGACTTTATCAGATATGGAGCAGGACACCATTTTGGCAGGCAAGTTGAGGAATCACAGTTCCGTCGACAAATTCTGGTCCTAATATTGAGTTGTTACCCATAATAGCCATTTAAACCAACTTCGGTTGTAATTAGCAAAGTCAACATGGTCAAATGTAAAGTTTCCAGGTGGGTTTCCCTTAGGCGAGTACATGTAACATCTTACATTATTTAGACTGGCTATTGTAAAGCTGTTCAACCGTAACCAAAATCGTCATTTCTTTTTCTAAGGACACCCTTTATATCCTATATCCATCACAGCCAATAAATAAAACCTAAATTGTATTTCACGTTTTAACTTTAGAAAAGTAAAGGGTGTCAGTGTAGTAAGTTTTAATTGAATGTTTAAGTTCGACAATTTCTCTGATTACAAATTTACAATTTGCAAAATATACCCTGTTTGGAAAAATCTCTATAACTTTCCACAGGAACATGCGATTTGAAAAATTCTAAATTCTTCAGAAAGCTGAAGACATGTTTAGTTTGAAAATTAACAAGATTTGACCAAAACATCAACCACTGCTCCACAAAAAAATCTGATACTCGGGTATAAATCATTCGTGGACACTCTGTATGTCGTATATGTAACTCTCTATTCAGCGAGTCTATTCAAAACCCAATAAGTGTCCTCCTACCCAATCTATTTTTATATTTCCCCAGATACAGTAACATGAAATGTAACTGGCATATTGACGAGTAACCTACTTTCATCAGTTTCTAGGATTAAGTTTATTCTCATTTACATTTTCATATTTTTCAAAATTAGATCTGATATAAATTGATTAAGCAAATTATTAGGATCAAGTAGAGGTTTCTAGGATTAAGTTTATTCTCATTTACATTTTCTTCAAAATAAGACCTGATATAGATTAATTAAAGCAAATTATTACGATCAGGATCAGGCAGAGCATTGTGCAATTTAATATGCCTTTTTTTGGGTGGGGGGGGGTAATTTCAAATCCCTGTTGAAAGCTAGAAATTTGAAAAATTGTTGCAATTCCCTTTTTTTCTTCAGGAAAATTTCAAAATTATTTTTAAAAGTGTCTTTCACTTGTACTTGAAGAAATAAAAGTTAGGTAAAAATAAAACAAACATTTTAAACGCATATATCTAATGTTTTTGAAAAGATAAATAATAAGCAACTTTCTATCTGATCATGTGTGCTACATCCACTATGAATATTGCTCATTATTTTGACCACAAAACAACAAGGGTTGGTTGTTTAATTTAACCCAGCACTTCTCTACTCTGGCCAACCCTGCATTAATTTATAAAGGTTCTTAACAAGTTTAATTGCCTTCTCCTCCATGCCTTGGAGCATTTGTTTGTGTAAATGTTTAGTCTGGTATTGATGTTTTACTAAAATACCACACTGGATATGTATGTTTATAATCTCAATTTATTTTAGCATCATATTTATAAACAATCACATATTTTGTCTTGACTGTTATAACATTTTTTGTCAAATTTGTGTAGGATGCTATGATTGCTAGAAGATATTCTTAGTTTTTTTGAAGTGTGATACAGCCACTGGCTGTAGGGACCATTGAGTGCCTTTCTGAGAGTTCCTTAGTTTGAATGTACATGTTTCTTTAACAATAAAGAGTTAAGCATTGAATTTCTTAATAAACTGCTCTACAAATGTGCATGCATGGTGCACCAGTATTGTGTTACATAGACTAAAAGAAAACCCTTCCATTATCATGCTTCCATCTTAAAAACCTCAAAATCATGTTGTTATATCAAACAACTGATTCATTGCAAAATTAATTGATTCAAATTAATTAAGTTTTTGTTGGTTTTAAGTCAAATATCTCATGATTTACTTTGAACAATAGTTTCACTACAAAAACATTCAAACCTATACAAAGAGAAAAAGCTAATGATGCTGAAAATTTCAAATCTATAAAGTTTATGTTGATGAACTACACTTTGAATTTGTTTGGCACGAAATATTCTTTTAAAAGATACAGAAAATTATAGATTTGAAATACAAAGTCTGTTACACATGATTAATGCCAACCTTTAGAGTGATGTTGTATATCCAAACATGGTTGATTTGGATGATGAATGTATTTCAAAACTGCAAACAATTCAAAGTGAAATATGTCAAAACTTTGGTTTCACATTTTGAATATGCAGAAAAATAATGACATACATGCTCAGAATATTCTGTTAAGGTTTCAATCTTGAAATTCAATTGGTCCATTACATTTTAGAAAAACGTTGGAGGTATCAAATTTATAAAATGATCTTAAAGTAACAAGTCATTATTGTAAGAGTTAATCTTCTTTTGGAAATATTATATTGCTAAACTCCCAACATACATTCAACACCAAGATAGGGATGCATCCAGGCACTGATTGTAGAATTGTGACATAAAATCCATTACATATGATTTATTGTCTTGGTACAGGTATTGACATTAATTTCAAAATGAAGTCTCTGTTTGAAAAAAAGATATATTCCTCTAATTATGTATAAACAAACCATCTATTTTATCTTGTCACAAATTATATATGATTAATATATATAATATAATTGGGCAGTAACTCAAGATGTGGTAGCAAGTTTTTATGTTTTTCAAAATCTCAGATTTCTGTGGGTGGTAGTAGGACAAAATGTCATATTTCATTTTTCATTCCATGGTTGCAAATCAAATTTCATTAATTAAGATCATAATTAACACGAAAGCAGTATTTCACCTCCCTGCAGACCCTGTGGTAAGCATGTTATAGTTACCAAACTTGTATACACTTTTTGCTTTAAAGTGGTCAATTTCTTAAAGACATTTATGTTTTTCTCGTAAGCCCTTTATTTTTGTCAGAGGAAAAAAAACCATTCTGTGAATTTCTGCATTTTGATTGATATTCTCTTATATTCTGTGTTTTTCATTTTTTATTTTGTGAAGCTTGCAGCTTAGTGAACATAGTTATCTCCTTCCTTGCATACCTAAGTCCATATGGTGTAGCACAAGGGTGTTAATGGTACAGCCTTAAACATGTGAATTACATTACAGAATGATACCAACCAACTTCAGATACATCCTTTCATGTAAAAACATTATAATTTAGACTTCTGCAGCTGACCTGATTTACACTAGCATTGTTTTGTTCTCAAAAGAAGTGCATATTAGCTATTGGCAATACCTGTTAATATTGGTAAAAAGAATGTAATACAGTAATTCAAACAACCAAATGCGGCCTCCATATCAAACAATGCATACATACTTTGATGACCCCAGCCTAACAATGAAGAAAAAAACTTACATTGTTAAATTTCTAATGTACAGTAGTAATATCATCACAAATAAGGTTTTCTCCCAAGTCTTCTGATTAATTTCCCCCTTTTTACAATCTATTGATTTTTAACCAAAAGTACAACAATCCTTGCTAACAATCACCTTCAATTTATACATAATTTAGTTCAGTTATTACAATGTAACTACACATCAATAGTGAACTAGGAGAATAATATTGTTAATCAGTTAATTTGATTAACATCAGTCAATTTCCCCCATTACAATTACAGATGAAATACAGAAAAACATGTCAATATTATAATAGCAAACCTTTAAACAATATTCAAATAAACTTTTCATTACACTAAAGAAGAATCATATGGGTCTTAAAGAAAATAAAGAGTTCATCCCGATTTTAAATTTGAGTCAACCAATTTTAGTCTTAAAAGTCCAAGTTTTATATTTACTTCCAAATTGAGAATTGCTAATTTTGGTGAAATTCTATTCATCAAGCTAGAATCTTTTGAATCATTTTTTTCTTTTGTAATTTCTGAATGCATACTAACAAAGTTTTGTTTTTAACTCAAGGAAAATGAACAATATTTTGTATCACTGTCTGAAAGAAGACAAAAATAGAGGTTTCATGTATCCAAACTAAATTATGAAAAAAGTGCTCCATAATCAAAAATCTTTCTATATTTTGACAAAATAGAAATGTGTTGAATGTCTACTAGGGTCATTTTTATTAAAACCACAAAGGTTACATATCAATACTTGTGTTTTTGTTGCTTACAAAATCCTGACAACTGATTATATTGAATTTGTCAACAAAAATGTATTTTGTTGGATAAATCTCATCTGTGATTATCCACTTGTGAATGTCACATGAGTATATGATCAGGGTTCGTACACCTTGGAGCCTTTAAAATTCAAGGACTTTTCAATGACTTTCAAGGTCCAAAAGCATGATTTTCAAGGACTTACCACAGCATAATTTGCAGTATGCTGAACTCTTGTTCCTGCCGACATCAATCCACTCGCTGAATTTGGGATCAGTTAGCCATAAATTATCAATTTTCAAGGACTTTCAAGGACTCTGTGCAAATTTCCAGGACTTTCAAGGCCTTGAAAAGGTGTTTTTTAAAATTCAAGGATTTTCAAGGACTCTCAAGGACCGTACAAACCCTGTATGATAAACCCCAAGGTATAAGCCATAATGTTTTACTAGTCTATTTAAAAAATTGGTGCAGATGGCATAGGCTTGGTGATGAAAAGACCAAATATTTGGCATATCTTCAAATATTTGTTGGCCAAAGAGTATTTTCAGTACCAAAGCTCCATTATTATTAAAAGATACATTAGAATTAATGCAAAAATGAACATTTGTTACATTAAATTTTTAACTACACAAAGAGTATGTTTCATTCACCCTTAACTGTTTACCATAAGTTTTTGGGTTTGGTTTTGGTAGATAATGACACCCTCCAAATGATTTGGCTTAAATATGCTTACTTTATTTGTTATGGCCATTTGTGGAATTAAATTCGGGATCCCCAATTTAATTCCACATGTATTAGTATAGGAAAGCATGCAAACGCTTTTCATTCTTTTTCAGTAGCAAGATAATTTCTTGACAAAATAGACTTGAAAACACTTTTAGATAGGCACATTCTTTCATTTTATGCTGTTTTTAATAAAAAAAAACATTTTTGATCAAAATCTTATAGTATTGCTTTAAGTCTGATAGATGTGTTGCACTTTTTGAAATGAGCTTGTTTCTTTTCTTAGCCTTATGCAAAACAAGACACTTAGGAGTTCACACTCAATACAGGCAGAATCAATGTTTATTTCCCATCTATTGGAATGAATGAAATTCATAAATTATGGATAACTGTAGAAACATTGGAGTAGCAATAGCTGCTGCTTAATGATGGTTGGAGTTTCGCACTTTCTAAAAAATTGCTTTTTATGACACCTGAAAAACTAATGAAATAAAATACATACTTTTAATTTTTGCAAAAATGATTCATGTTAAATATATTTATTTTATCAGATTTTTGACTAATGTAACTTAGAGAAACACACTAGAAACATTTCCCCTGTTTTCCAGCAAAAAGCTCCAAAAATATGTGTTGAGTCATATAAATTGATATTTTCTCACTTTTTGAAGGTTTTCCTTCTCATTATGCCATATAGCTGGCAGGACAACACAGCCTGAAGTGTAAAGGTGTGGTGCAGTTTTAGTGGAGCATTGCATCTATGAAAAATCCCTAATAGGATCAGAAAACTACTGGCTATCTATAAATAAAATGATCTTGAAACATATTGTGACCAAATAAGTTTTCTAAAATAAATTTAGGCTCTAATTCATTACTGTGTGCAGGATTCATTTTGATGGCAAGTTTCAAGGGGGCAGAGATCAGTGTGAGGTGGGGCAGGGTAAAAGGGTTAATACGGGTAGCTTAGGTAAATTTTACAAGTAAAATGTAAGTACAAAGAAAGTATTAGTATGTCATTTCTTCTGTTTAATTCTAATGGAGGGACCTAAAGTTCTCATTTTCCAAGGCAGCTTTTACACATGCATTGCCATAATGTAACTACAACACATATAAGCACAAATCGCATCATTGATTTAGCCTGGAGGTGTGCTTATCAACATTGTTCCACTTCAAACAGCTTTAATACTGCATTCCTGAGTAGAACAATATCTGTACATCAAATCTAATTTCCATATTCATGATAGTGTAGGTAACATCTTTCTTTATTCATTACTTGCAAATAAACAGCTATAAGACTTAAGAATTACTTGGTAGCCTTTTATAACTTGTATAATACATACAAAATGTTCAGCTTGTTTCACTACATATACGAAGAGTTGACTTGCAAAACGGCTTACATCTATATTGCCCTTTTTGAAAAAAAGGCAAAAGACTGTTAGGACATCAAAATGTGTCGCAAAATGCCCGATAATGGTTTGAGCATTTCTTTACTAATATGTCTTTAAAAATAAGGTGTAATTTAGATAATTCATCAAATAGTTTTTTATTAATTGGCTATTGATTTTTTGTTGAAAATGGATGTAAGCAGTTTTGCAGGACAACTCATCAAATTTCAACTTAAGAACAACCTATCATCTAAATTTTTACAAAATTTCTTTTCAATTCTTTATTAGGCTATGAAATACTTTATAAATACAAATCTAATTTCCATATTCATGAACATGTAGGTAACATCTTTCTTTATTCATTACTTGCAAATATACAGCTATAAGACTGTTTATTTTATGTAGTTCTTGATATCTGTATCAATTCAACATTACTTGGTAGCCTTTTATAACTTGTATAATACATACAAAATGTTCAGCTTGTTTCACTACATATACGAAGAGTTGACTTGCAAAACGGCTTACATCTATATTGCCCTTTTTGAAAAAAAGGCAAAAGACTGTTAGGACATCAAAATGTGTCGCAAAATTCCTGATAATGATTTTAGCATTTCTTTACTAATATGTCTTAAGGTGTAATTTACATAATTCATCAAACAGTTTTTTATTAATTATAAAAAATATTAATAAAACTGGCTTTTGAAGTTGTTATAGTTCCTTTTAATGAGAATATTACTTGAACTTGGCTGGTTGTTACAAAAAAAAATGCTTTGCTTAATTAATCCAACCCGTTTAAGAAAAGGTAGAAAAGATTACAATATGGATGGTCTCTTTTATCAAAACATAGTCACAAATTAATTTTGCAAAGATATTTTCTGCATATACAATCTGATTTTGAGGGTTAGATGGAATGCTGAATTCAATTAACTTTTTAGCCAAATATCACTTTTGTTTTGGCATAATGAGCTAATTAAGGGTTAATTACTCCATAGACTGCAATGCAAACTGTAATTTTCAAACGTGTTTTTCTCAAAATTGCCATTTTTTACTAAAGCAAGTCATAAATTGGAATGATTAATGGTAAACAGTTCATTTTTTCAGGATATGTTCTAAACACTTTAATAGTTACTTTGATGCATTAAACTTGAAACAGACCCCTTAGGGTCTTGGTGTTGATGACCTTCAATTAATTAGAGGCGGGCTATACAAGGGGAGAAAATTGTGATGTTTCAAATCATTCTGTCCTAATTCTTATTTGATGCAGCTTGATCCCCTGAACATTTTGACACCAAATTTGTCAAAATCGGACAAAAAATGAGAAGGTGGTGCCCAAAAAACTGATCGAGGGGAGAGGGGGTCTGAGGACAGGTCTAAAAATGATAAATTTGCCAATTACTGTAATTATATACCAAATTTTAGCCATGTTGGTGACTATCTGTATGTACTTGAGGTCACGGAATCCATTTGTGAATGTTCCAGCAGTGTCAAACCTTCCAAAATGGCGATATGGTCTCAATTTGGGTATCTACCGCATCCGTAGGCACCGCATCCTTAGGCACAACCACCCTTGTACTGCCAAGTTCAAACCATTGTCTCTCTTAAATTATGTGACCCATGAAAACCAAATTACTGCCACAAATAGCAGAATGAGTAAGCTTTTAAACGAGACATTAAACAAGTCAAGAGGCCAAGGAATAGTGAATTTACATCAAATTAAGTTCAAGAACCCACGAAAAAATGTAACAACACCACCTTTTTAGCATACCCACCTAATGAAATGCCACCATATCCATATTATACCATTGTTATTTGTCTAATGGGATGATCAGATGTCACATCAATACAAGAGTGAGTGTTTTCTTAGAATTCCAGATAATGATATGGGGCCTTCCTGTTGCTGTGCCTGCGAGGTCATCAATAACACACACATTTAAATGAGCAAGGCATTTACACTATCACACTTTTCCCGCTTTTAACATGTTTTTGAATTTTCATGTCAAGAGGGAATGTGCTATGACATTCAAATTTTTAGGAGCAGGTGAAGGATCACAATAGATAAATTATCTTGTGGATTTTTTGCCATAAAGTGTTTTATTATCAAGAAAAATGATTTTTAGCTCCTAAATTTATGCATATTTTCACACACCTATAAAATTGTCTAGAAACACTTTAATTTTAAAAGCCAATGAGAGATTGTTGCAAATTTGATAAGCTTTCATTTGACAACTTGTTTGTTAACATTGAAGCATGGGAATTATGAATGAAAATTCTGAGAAATCTGGCTATTCAGTGTTTCTACAAATTAATGCAATAAAATTTGGGAAGTAGAAACATTAGAAGTCTCCTGTTTGTAAAGAAATATCTTTAAATCAAAATGTATGACAATCTGTGATCAGTTTGCAATGCAAAGAAAAGAAAATTAGTTTCATTTGTGAACCACTGTCACAGAAAAAAAAACTTTTGTAAATAGTATTTTTTTCAGAAATTGGAGTGGTGGCCAAATTTGCCATGTACAAATTCTATGGGAAATTGGAAAATAAAAAATAGCGTAATCTTAAAATGCTTTAACGGGAAAAAAAAAAATCAAAATTTGGAATACAATTTTTTTTCATCATTCTGCACATTCTGTGTAATTAATTATAATTCATTGGTTTTTATCATTCAAAAGGAAACACCTAAAAATGAATAAGTGAAATAAGTTGTCATTTGGTTACAATGTAGAAACAATTTGGTTAAAAATGTAAAAACAATCATGGTGTGTGGAAAAAAATGAATATGACATTCTTAATTTTGTAATTAATATAATAATAATAATAATAATAATTTTGTACTCAAAACAAAGGTCATCGGATAAAAAAAATACTGCCTGAAAGAATTAGATTATATTGGATGACCTTTTGCATTAAGTTATAATTTCAGCTAGGATTTTTTGTCCTTGCTGTCCATTACCTAACAATCTTGATTATATGAAAAATATAGAAGTATTTCCCCTTTTTGTAAAAAAAAAAAAGATCCCAGAAGGATATATCTCAGCAACTCATTAATTTTGTGATATTCATTAAATAGAAAATACATATAAGATTTTATCACTACAATAATGTGGGAGTCATTAACTTTGACAAAACCAACCATTTCACAAATAGTATTATATATTAATTTATATTCGTCTCACTATGACTGAAGATTGGCTAACGTACAAGGCCATCAAAAATTGTGAAGAAACTAACATCAATCAAAGAAGATAAACCTACAATATCAAAATAGATCAGATGGACATTTTGATGAAGTATCTTGTCAAAGTGAGATCAAATATTATTGTCAGTACAATTAGTGAAGGATTGGTTTTGTCAAAATTATTTACTATTTTTAGGTATCATACAAACATGATAAATCTATTTATGCTCTTACTGAAATGTCTAGTTGACCATATTGTACTTTTAAACACCTTTTTCAATGGGCCATATGCATAAAAAGTAGTAAATACTTTTTACTTGAAATTTCGAGTATTTACTTTACCTTTTACTGATAGTGTTTACTCAAGCACCTTTTACTTAAAAAGTAGTAAATACTTCCATTGATATGCATAAAAACAAGTATTTACTAGAGTTTACCTAGTAAATACTTGCATATTTCAAGGTACCTAAAGAGCTACCTTGACAGTTCACTAGCTCAATTTTCACGAATTAAAACAAATTTATGGAGCTTCCAAGTAGAAAGCAGAAAAGATACAAGCAAAGTAGAGTTCATTAAAATACAATTAAACGTGGTTTGTTGAAGTTTGGGAGGAAACGTGCCACAGATGAGCGATCTTTTTGTTGGTGATCGATTTACATGATTGTGGCAGAACTGGTTTTCGTTTGTCAATACTCTCTTCTGGTGTGATCCTTGACTGACCATTCCGTTCTAAGGTTAAAATGAGCATCAAGGGCCGTATTCTCGAATGATGTTTATCTAAACGTTGGTTAGACATAAAATGCGTTTAGTTAAAATCTGATTTTAGCTAAACGCTCAGCAAATATTTAAACAGCGCGTCTAGTAAACATTAGCAAACCAATAAATATCATCCCCTGAACTGTGCACGTAAGAGATATGCACTAGTGAACTTTATATAGTTGAATTAATAGTAGGTTCCTAGTCAATACAGATTTCTATGCCTCTTCAATTACACGGCTTGTTTTATTTTATGAAGTGATGCCTCTGTACAGTGTTGAATACGTGAATACAAGACCTACGCTATGCAATAGCTAGAACACAGTATCACCATGTTTATAATGACAATTCATGGTATATTTTCATAAAGAACACAATATGAGTGTTTATTTTTCGTCATGGTCATGTCCATATCGTCATATTATCAGTTTCAAGCATTATTCATTGAAAAAATCATTACAGTTTTAAAGCATACAGTAATAAAAAAGTTGTCGGACACATAATGAAAATACAATTAAAACACACCTTAAACTACCCCCTGACCTAGTTTAGTTTTAAACGCATTTTAGAGCAGTTTAACTACAAGTGGTTCAAATTTAAACGGTGATTACATTTAGTCACTCTTTGAGAATAACGTTTATCTTTTTTATGGTTTAAATCACGATTTAAACATTGATTAGCGTTAAACATCTTTCGAGAATACGGCCCTTGTTTTAATGGTTGCGCACATACGCGCAAATGTTTCTAAAGTTAGCGTAAAGGTGTTTTTGGGATACGCACATACACGTTATTGGTTTTTTAAAAGTTGCTTGAGTGATTTTAGAGGCCCATATACGCGAAAGTGTTCTTTTGGTCGCGTGCTCACGCAAAAGTGTTTTTTGGATGCACGCGTATGTGTTAGCATTTTTAGGTTGCGCTAGTGATTTGACCGCTGCGCACATGCGCACAAATGCTTTTGTGATGCGTGCGTAAGTGTTTGAGGTGTTTAAGGTTGAGTTAATGATTTTACAGTTACATACGTACGCACAAATATTTTAACAATAGAGCCGTGCGCGCAAGTGTTTGTTGAGATGCGTGCATACGCGTTAGTTGTTTTTTAGCTCCTTATACTATCGCGATGCTTTGTTTCAGTGTCGTTTTAGACAGAACGATTAAGTAAATACTAGTTAGTACTAGTATATACTTTGCAGTAAAAGTAAAAGATTATGCATATCAAATCAAGTAAATACTTTTTCTTTTACTCTTACTTTACTTTAACTTTACTTCTTACTTGAAGTATTTACTTACTGTTTATGCATACGGCCCAATGTCTACAACTGTAAACAACAAACTGAACAATGGGCCATATGCATAAAAAATCAGTAAATACTTCAAGTAAGAAGTAAAAGTAAAAGTAAAGTAAGAGTAAAAGTAAAAGTGTTTACTTGATTTGATATGCATAATCTTTTACTTTTACTGCAAAGTAAATACTAGTACTAACTAACTAACTAGTACTTAATTCGGTCTTAAACTATAGTGGAACAAAGATCGCGATAGCATAAGGCGCTTGAAAAAGCATCGGGAAGCTTTTAATTAACTTGTGCAACCTGAAAAACAACTAACGCGTATGCACGCATCTCAAAAACACTTGCGCGTACGTGCTCAATTGTAAAAGCACTTGTGCTTAAGTGTGCAACCGTAAAATCACTTACTCAACCTAAAACACCTCAAACACTTACGCACGCATCATAAAAACACTTGTGCACAACAAAGAAAACATTTGCACACATTCGCAACTCTCACATCACTAGCGCAACCTAAAAAACACAAACGCATACGCGTGCATCCAAAAAACACTTTTGCATAAGCATGCAAACAAAAGAACATTTGCGCGTATATGCGAAGAAAAATGAAAAAAGAAAAATGAAAACTAATAACACTTTAAGTTACAAGTCTAAACACAAAACAAGTGCAAATTAGAAGATAAAGAACTCAAGTAAGTTAATGATTCTTCTGGCCCGTTAAGGGGACACATCAATGTGAAACCAACCAGATGCACAAACCTGTTTAATATTATCCAATCTTCATTAAATGGGATTTTAAGGTCATGAAGTGAGTCCAGCAGATGCTTCTTTTTATCATGTGATGTTTTAGCCATTTCCATTCACTCTGTTACATGACCAGTTGCAACACTTAAAAGATTAACAACCAGACCACAATGATTTTTAGAGTCTTTACAAAAAGTGCCATGACTTTTGAATCAGAGATCCAAATAACACAAAACTGAAAAAAAAACCACCTGATAGTAAAATCTATTATAATAATATAAAGTTTGTTCAAAATTGAATCATGCTTCCTCAGAAAAACATAACAAAGTTTGTTGCATTTTTATTGGTGCACACTTTATAAATTTCAAATCTTTTTTTATTGGGGGAGGAGGGCAAGAAAAACTTTGTGATGATGCCAGCATATGCCAAGGTAAAAAATTCAATTGAAAATTTAACAACCCTGAGAAACAAATCCATAAAGTGTATATTTGAAGAATGGTCAGCTTTTGGACACCATGTTGTAGGTGAAACTGAGGAAGAGGCCATATTTGGGGGCTATATTGAAGATTTTTTGAGAAAGGCTTTTACGACGGGAATTCATAACAATTGGTAGATTTTAACGGGTTCGCCGTCGGACAAGTTTTGAACTGTCAAAACTTGTCCGACGGCGAACCCGGAACAGTTCAAAACTTGTCCGACAGCGAACCCGTTAAAATCTACCAATTATATTGAAGATATTCATGACAAGTAAGCTATTGGATGAGTATGGCAATTCTCGAGAAACCACAGTAAAAAGATGCTATTGATTCAAACTGGTCAGCTCACATGTATACACTTGCCATAGGCAAGCAAATCTTCAATAAGTTTACCACGGCATAGA
Source organism: Ophiothrix spiculata (assembly GCA_000969725.1). NCBI lineage: Eukaryota > Metazoa > Echinodermata > Ophiuroidea > Amphilepidida > Ophiotrichidae > Ophiothrix > Ophiothrix spiculata. The sequence continues at coordinate 104,555 of JXSR01S030635.1, read as the reverse complement.
ATATGAGGCCAATGGTTGGCATCATACTAAAAGGCTACAAAAGTGCCACAGAGGTAATTCTTTACAAAGAAGCCTAAAGAGGCCAAAATTAAATCGAGATTTGCCAGCATTTTGAACATCAAATGCATATCCTCTTCAATACAAATGATATTTAAGAGCCAAATGTAAATGATTTGGAGATAAATGCTCATTATACGTTTATTCATTAAGCAAGTCCCATTCAAAAATCCAATAACTGCTCCTTGCCAATCTATTTTAAAATGTCTCCGGATATAGTTGAAGAAATTAAAAAGAAGTAACCTAGTTTCATCATTTTCTAGGATTAAATTGACTGGGATTTACATTTTCATATTTTTCACATTTGATCTGATATGAATTATTGAAGAGGACACATTGTAAGGATCAGGTGCGGTGCATGACTTATTTCATTTCAATTTTCCTAGTGATTTCAAATCCCTGTTGAATGCAAGAATTAAAATTGCTTTCTGTATTTCAAATCTCAAAAATTGCTGATGTATAAAACATGTTTTTCTTGTTGTTTGATGATTGAACATGAACGAGCGTGGGTTTAAGTCAACAGGGCTTATTATGAACATTGTTCAACAAGCCTGACACAGTCTAATTGGTGAGGAATGTATGACATATTAAATATTATATTAAAATTAAGAATACAAAAGTATTAAAATGTGTGACTGTCCATCACCAAAACCCAGTAAAGTCAGTTCCTGGTAAATTTCAGTATATCAGATTCAAAATGAATAGATCTTCAACTTAGATATGATACTTGTTTTACAATCAAATGACACCAACAAGTGAAGTTACAATTCCTCAGAGACATGACATATTAGGCCTTTAAAAAAATTGTTTGTTTGCCCTCCGCGACAGTCCCTAAAATGCCAAAAATTTGGGTGTATCTTTTTTTCTTTTTTTTCAAAAATGGAAAATATGAAAACTCAATATTTTCGATAGCAAACGTAATATATCACATTTAGTAGTATAAAATGCATATTTCCTATAAATATTGACCCACAATCTTTGATTAAGCCCTGCATTGCTTGGTATTCACGATAAAATCCATGGAATGACATCCCTGCATTGCTTGGTATTCACGATAAAATCCATGGAATGACATCATTTTTAAAAATAAATGTGAAGATTGAAAAAAAAAGAAGAAGAAAAAGATCAACCGACCGACCGACCCAAAATTTTTCCACTGGAGGGCAAACAAACAATTTATTTTTTTGGCCTTAGAATATATACAACATACAAAACTTGCTTTGCAGCTTGCATTTTGTGCAGATTCTAAAGTTGCTCTTTTGTGTTCATACGGTATCTGGAATGGTAGAAAAGCACCAGTCTGGGACAATATCGATCTGATCCAAATTTCATAGTCGTCTGGTATTTTATGTAGCCGTTTATCTTGTGTATTTATTTCATATGTTCTTGTTTAATGTATTTTTTTTATAATGTAATCACCCCGTTTTGGCCTGTGGAGGCTTAATGTTTACCTTCACGTTGACCTGGTCCTGGGTTCTGTGTATGCTTTTTAACTGTTGTTATTAAAGTAATAAAATTAATTGACTTGCAAAATGTCTTGACATCCATTTTACACTTTTTCGAGAAAAGAGCAAAAACTGCTAAGACATCAAAATGTGTCAAAAATTGGTGATAATGATTTAAGTATTTCTGTATATATATGTCTTTAGAGATAGGTGTAATATAGATAATTCTTCAAATAATTGGCTATCATTTTTTTGCTGAAAATGGACGTAAGCTGTTTTGCATGACAAATCACCAAATTTCAACTTAAGTTCAATTTAATAACCTATCTTCCATATGTTGATATTTTTGCAATATATCTTTTTCAATTCTTCATTAGACTATGATGTTACTTTATAAATTCAAAATTTCAACATCTGAACACTTTTGATAAAAAAAATTACCATATACATGTGTCATAAGGTGTCCATATTTTGCTCAACAAGTAACATTTTTGTGATTTTTATCCACTTAGCGACAATATTCTTTGCCAGGATGATACACAAGTTAGAGTTCTATAAGGAACTATCAAAAACTCATTTTTCAAAAAAAATGGTCTCTAAGCATTTATCCGTTTTGCAATTCAGCTCTTCATTTCCAGTATAAATGTATCTATAAAACATTAGTTTTCAAATATTTCTGAATTGAATTAAAAGGTTTATACTTTGCAAATAGTTTAAGAAAGGAATGAGCATTTCAAATCGGCAAAAAAAAGGCTTTTGCCAAGGAAACCCAACTTGGTACTTGGTACCAAGTAAGCTGAAAGAAGCTTATCTTTAACAGGGCTCAAAGTGGCAACTCCAGTTCAACTTTAAGAAATGCAGTGTTCTTCATATAGGAAAGGGTAGCATAAACTATGGTTATGAAATGAACGATGGTACCGATACAAGGCAACTTAGTGAAATAGAAGAAGAGAAAGACCTGGGTGTCCTATTTGACAGTTCTCTGACCTTCAGCAAACATATTGGTGCAATTGCTAACAAAGCAACCAGAGTAGTTGGTGTAATGAAAAGAAGCTTCGACCACATGGATGAGCAAATATTCAAAGTTCTGTACAAATCGCTAGTTCGCCCGCACCTAGAATACGCAAACTGCGTATGGAGCCCATTCCTAAAGAAGGACATTAACCCTAACTGATCATAAGACATTTTAAAAAACGGGTGTTTTCACCGGGATCCGAACCGGGGACCTCCCGTTTCCCAAGCGAGTGATACCCATAGCAAGCCACCGCCGAGTTGCTGCCCGGGCAGCGATTTCGTCCCTGCATATAACCCCCGTCTATGACGTATTGGGACTTGATTTCTTGATTTTCTAAAGTGAGATTTAGTGAGATTTGGTTCTGTTAGGGTTAATAAGCTTGAAAAAGTACAACGCAGAGCAACTAAGATAATGCCATCACTTAGAGAGCTACCATATCATACAAGACTACTATTATTAGACCTACTAACACTTGCGTATAGACGACTTCGAGGAGACCTTATCCAGGTGTTCAAAATACTGCATGGGCTACAAGATGTGAGAAGTGACAAACTGTTCGAAATGACTGCGAATACAGAGACAGAGGGACTAAGAGGAGACAGATTTCTTTTTTTGGGGGGGGGCCTTATATTTATATTAATTAGTTAATGTCTATTATGTGTATCACATCAATATAACAGTATTAGGCATAAAAAAAATCCAAGTTTGTTTCCCCTGCGCCGCGCGCATTTCGTTTTGGCGTCATATATTTGGGCATTATTTTGATATTTTAAAAAACGAAAAAAAAAAGTACGCTAAAATAAAAAGAACGACGAAAATTAAAAAATAATTACTGGAGAAATGCGGGGAGAAATGCTATTTTCAACGAACAATCAAAAATCGCAGTTTGCCTGTACTCGTTTTCTTCGCATCACATGTTAAATGTACGATGCTTTCGTGTGGAGCATTGATGCAACATTGTATCTGTACTGAAACAGCTTGTCGTACAGGAGCTCGTCGTAATCGCAAACCCACGACTTTGTATTTTGTTGCCGTCGGTTTTTTTTTTATCATCTTTTTTTCATTTATTAAATATGCTTTTAATTTCTGCTGCAATTTTTCATAATGGGGGGATATCAAGCCATGGGGGTTTCATTTAGTAAATGCCAAATGGACATTGAAGGAAACATTTTTAAGGATTTTAACCGGCAAGTGCAGTGATGGTAGTTCGTCAGGATCAAGTTTGCAGTATTTGAAGACTAGTGAGAAGCGACATATTGGGATTTTAATTTGTTTGCTGACATACCATTCATTTGAACTCATGTGAATTGATACATTGCACATTTGAGCACACATTTTACCAAATATGTGTTTTGCAAGAGCATCAATAGAAATTCCACAGGTTTTTTACTAAAAATCATCACCCATGCAGATGTTCACATGAAAATTTGACTTCATTCAAAAAATTAAAAAAAATCAAAAAACAAAAAACAAAAAAAGGTTTTTTGACCACCTACAGGAAACAAACTTTTTTTTTTTGCCTTATCCATTTATAATGTTAGGTTTATTGAGGTTTAAAAACCAATTTCTGGCACCTCTATCCTTGGTAGTACATTGGTTGTATCAAGACACTCACAAACATGTGTCACTGATTCGAATCCCATTGCTGCTTCAAATTAAATAAGAATATAACTTTTTCCATCATTTGTGAAAAATATCTAAGTCATTATACTGCTATGTATGGATCCATTGCAAATGTTGACTACGGAAAAATATAGCTGGCATGACATACCTTGTGCTTTTCATATTGAAATCCTGACTCTTGTAGAAGTTGTCCATAGGAACCTGAAATAAACAGAATTTACAAACAAGGTGTAAGAATATTTGATCCATAACCATGATATGTAGCATCTGTATTGTGATATTTTACAAATGGAATCTGTTATATTTGTGAGTGGATTTGGTTGCATAAGTCTGTATTATCTGTCTAGTTTTAAATTTCATCCATGATGAAAAGGGAGCAACACACCAATAAAACTTATGGTTTCGTTGAATTCTTAACATGAAGTGTATGGATCCATTTTGTAGGACATCACAATCACTTGACCTATGGTTACAACAGGGTAGTATGCAATATGCATACTTGTAAATACTACAAGTATAACTTTCCAGGGCAGATACAGGAAAGAAATGGAATTACAATGCTATTCACAGTGAAAATAGAAATGGAATTACAACCTGTTAAATTAGGTCACTGAGGTTTATAACAGGCACACACACAAAAAAAATGTCCATGCATGGTTGATGGCACTTAATTTTCAATTATTGCTGTGGTCCGCACACCACGGCGCTGCAGACATGTGTTCTATTTAGTCACATACGGAATGGAAGTTGATCAGTTAAAATGCAAAGCTTTCAACATGTACAAACCCTGTAATGGATTTGTAGGTCAGCCCAGCTGAGTGAATGCATGTGGGTCACACTGAATTATTGCTGGTTTGGAGCAGGCATACACCATAGAGGCCAAAATATGAATTTAACAAATCTCTGCATAGTTGAGGGTAATACATAAATTTGACATTTTCAAATGACTACAATCTTCAAATTAAAGCAATCAAAGTTGAAGGTCATAACAGGTGAAATGATTTAGGTCTTGCAAGATTTGTTTACAACCTATGCTGGCATCCATCTGATTTGCTCATAATCACTTACAAACTGCCAAACAAGAGTAAAAAGTAGACTAGGTCAAGTTTCATTGCTCGTAACTTGCTCCAAGTAACAAAAGTACTTTCATCCCACTTGACTGTTTTAATCAAGGCACTACATTACTTAATGAGGTCCTCTGGTATTCATTCTGTCTATCCATCTCTTCTAATGTCAAAAGATGCCCACAAGCTAAATTCGTTTATTATGTTACCATGGCAAACAAGGAGAAATTTTAATGAAAAGGGAAAAAACCACCAATAAATCTGATTGTTTCAATGCATTCTTAACATGAAGTGTAATGATCCATTTTCTAGGACATCAATTACTATAGTTACAACATGGCAACATGCGATATGCATACTTGGTAAAATAAAATAGTATTTCATAGCACTCCAAATTATGGACACAGCAAAAATAGAATTTGAAAAACAACCTGGTAAATTAGGTCACTAAGGTATACAAGAGGCAAGAAAATCAAAAGCTGTATTCTAATGTCCACGCATGGTTGACGGCACTTACATTTTCAATTATTGCAGTGGTCTGCATACCCCACTGCAGATATATATGTTCTATTTTGCCGAATAAGATAAGGAAGCTAATCAGACAAAAGTTTTCAATAAGTAAAAACTCTGGAATGGATTTGCAGGTCACACCAGCTAAGTGTATGTATGTGTATATGTGTCAAACTGGTTTGTTGCTGGTTTGGAGAGGGCATACACCATAGAAACCAAAATATGAATTTTAAAAATCTCTGCATAGTTGAGGGTAATACTTAAATTTGACATCTTCAAATTAAAGCCATCAAAGTTGAAGGTCGATCATAAAAGATGAAATCATTTAGTTCTTGCAGGTTTTGTTTGCAACTCTGTGCTGGTATCCATCTCTTTTGCTCATAATCAGTCACAGACAAGAGTAAAGTAGACTGGGTCAAGTTTCATTGCTTGTAACTTGCTCCAAATAACAAAGAAACACTTTCATCCCACTTGACTGTTTTCAGCAAAATCAAGGCACTACATTACTTAATTAGGTCCTCTGGTATTCGTCCTATCTATCCATCTGTACTTTAATAATGTGTAATAAGACAAAAGATGTCCACCAGCTAAATTCGTTTATCATATTACCATGGCAAATGAGGAGGCAAATGATTCTGAGAAATAGCCCCTTAGCATTTAGCAAACATCTGTTGAAGCAAGAACATTATTAAACTGTCATCTTTTTTCCACATAGTCAATTTTGTTTAGTATTACCATTTCGCATTATATAATTTATCCACAATATGCAATAATAAAATGGATTGTCCTGACATATTGTAGCCAGCCAGATCTGTTTATCAAATGAAGTGATTGGCATTATGAAATTCAAAATTTTCTGAGGGACATTATGAGATCCCTTGTATGTACCTATGCCACTATTTGTTTAAATGGTTACAATGCTAATTTAAATTTGAAAAAACAAAACAGCAATATCCTGTATATCAGGCAAGGTAAATATTCATAAATAGCCTCAGTTTAAGTTAATAACCATATATCTAAGAAGGTATTCCAATATTTCTTTCCAATTTTAAATCTTTTTAATGTCACTTTGAAATATAACCCATCTAATGTCTGGCAGCTGTAAGTGATTACTATGTCTGTCATAATTCTACTGCAACTATTACAGCAATAAAGTGTCTATTTTAAGGTATTCAGATGGCAGGTGATTTCTAAAAAGGCATTCCAAGCTACACTAAAACTGATTTAATAATAGAATAGTTATTTGAATGTCAAGTATAAAAACATTAACAAAAAATTGTTTTGATGCATTCTTAACATGAAGTGTATGGATCCATTTGACCTATGGTTACACCAGGGCAGCATAAAATTTGCATACTTGTAAATAAAATAGCAGACACAGCAAAATAAAATAGGAAAAACAACCTGTTAGATTAGGTCACTAAGATTAGGTCACTAAGATTTACAAGCAAAAAGAATTTCAAAAGCTATATTCTAGATGCCCATGCATGGTCGATGGCACTTACAATTTTAATTATTGCAGTGGTCTACAGACCCCGCTGCAGGCATATGCTCTACTTAGCTAAATACAGTTGGAAGTTAATCAGACAACATGCAAAGCTTTCAACAGGTACGTACAAACCCTGTATTGGATTTGTAGGTCACACCAGCTGAGTGAATGCATGTGGGTCACACTGGTTTGTTGCTGGTTTGGAGCAGGCATACACCATAAAAACCAAACTATGAATTTTAAAAATCTCTGCATAGTTGAGGGTGAAGCTTAAACTTGACATTTTCAAATGACTACAATCATAAAATACTGAGCAGACAAACTAAGTTGAAGGTCATTATAGGTGAAATGATTTAGTATTTATTATCTTGCAAGGTTTGTCTACAACTCTGTGATTGATTATGAGCATATAGATGATGCCAGCACAAACTCTCAAACAAGAGTAAAGTAGACTGGGTCAAGTTTCATTGCTTGTAACTTGCTCCAAGTAACAAAGAAACACTTTCATCCCACTTGACTGTTTCATAAAGATACTACATTACTTAATGAGGTCCTCTGGTATTCATTCTGTCTATCCATCTCTACTAGATGTGTAATAAGACTAAAGATGTCCAGCGGCTAAATTCGTTTATCATGTTGCCATGGCAAACAAGGACGAAAATGATTCTGAGAAATAGCCGCTTAGCATTTAGCAAATATCCATTGGAGTAGGAACATCATTAAACTCTCAATTTCATTACACAGAGTTAGTTTGGTTTGGTATTATCCTGTAGCATTCATTTGATCCAAAAAGTGCAATAACAGATTTCCCAGAAATTGTAGCCAGCCAGATCTGTTTATCAAATCAAGTGAATGGTATTATAAAATTTAAATGTTTCTGAGGGACTTTTAGAGATCCCTTGTATGTCACTGTTTTCCATATTTGTTTACATTACAATGATGTTTATACAAACCAAATTTGTAATTTTTACTTCTCGTCCCTTTCAAAACAAAACAATAATATACTTTATACTTTATACCAGGCACAGTAAATATTTATAAACAGTCCCAGTTTAAGCATATCTAACCATATCTAAGAAATTCCTTCCAATATTTTCTTTCCAAATTTAAATGCTGATGAATTTGACAGTAAAGTATAGAGCAAGATTATTGATCCAGCATTTATCACTTGAGTTTGTGTCAAAGAAAAATGAAACAAAAGAAAATCACAAGATCATAAGAAAACTATTATTTTGAGCATTTTTTTGATAAATTGCCGATCAACAAGAAATCACCAATTGTGGAATGTGCCAACAGCATTGCTTTAGAGATCAGTAATGTCTACAAGTAAGTGATGGGGTAAGTGAGCAAACTTGTATCAGGACCTGTGCGTGGTAAATTCTCTCATTGAAATGTCAATAGATGTCAAATAGTGCACCTGTTTGCACTGATATAAGGAGACAGGTAAACATCTGTTAGATCCAAGTACCATTAATGTTCAATGCAACATGAAATAAGTGCCTTGAATTATGCATGGCAGACTTCCTGGCCATAATCAGTGTGTGGGTGAACTATATATACTCTAAGTGAGCAGAGCTAGAGTAAAATTATGTCAATCCATCTTAGTGTTCTTCTTGTAAAGTTCAGAAGTTTTATCTTAGGTTGTATATATGATGTAGTTCACCATAAAGCATTATTGTTTGGTATAATCTGATATTACTTTGAACCAAAAATCTGTTTGTGAAATGCTCTGTTAAGGTACATACCACATGTACAATTATTTGCTTGTTTTTCCAGGTTGGTCCATAGGGGACACATGGGAGTTCATGACAAAAACAAAGACGCCAAACCTATGCAAAAAAGCACAAGCATGGATAGTCCATAAAGGACTAATAAAAACAGCAGATACACAAAGAAGTAAAATGGCATTACTTGCATCTGAAGGTGTTTTTTTTTTTTT
>JXSR01S030635.1:81510-92443 GCA_000969725.1 Ophiothrix spiculata | reverse complement strand
TTTTTCAAGGGCTACAAACATTTTATTTGTGCTTTTGAAGCATTTTCAAAGTTGTAAAAAATGGCAACTTATATAATAAAAAAGCGAATATCTTAAATGCGTATTATTATTATTTTCATGTGATAATGCATATCTTGAAATTTGTCATTTTAATATGCTGCATCACATGTAAAGCAGCAAAATGCTTAACATTTTCAACAACTCACTGTATCTCCCAATACAGGAGCGTACCGTTGTTGATTCGTGATGAATCCACAGTTGATATTTAAATTAGCGTGCCACGCACGGCACAGCGTTTACGGAAGTGCGTCTGGCACTTATAGTGTGTGCAAAAGCTCTGTGCTTCGGAAAAATTGAAAACATCAAAACAGTGCTAAATAATTCTAGAAAGATGAGTAGGCCTATCTGTTAAATTAAAAACATTTAGAATTTAATTCATATGTTTTCAGGATGATTTTCATTATTGAAAGGTATTCAAACATGCCACAGAATTGTTCATGGCAAATCAACAACTCTGCATCCGATGCATCGGAGTATTTTTATCACGCGAGGGTGGCTTATACACAGACGCATGGATGCATCGTTGTTGATTTGCGATGAACAACTCTGTGGCGTGTTCGAATACCTAAATCACAACTTTTAAACAAATGCTATACATTTTCCAATGGACATTTAGACATACTGCTAAAATTGAATCTCTATCAAGGTTAATAATTTTGCCTAATTCAATAGTGGAAGGCTGAAATGTGACAAAATAAAGAAGAAAATTAAAATTTAGATTACTAGTCTGAAAATGTAGATAAATATTCCATTTCACACCATAGTGTCTACAGACATATCAGCAAACAAGTTCCAATTTGTTGCTAATAAGGTTAGATGAACATCAATCAAATTTGATACTGCAGATAATTACCATCATGATGTGTGTACATTAACAAAATCAGAACTAACCAATAATAATAATGTGATTCTGCCTGGTGCTTTTGTTGAATTTTGCCTGGTCTTTCTCATTAGTTGTCATGCAGTATGTCCGACATACCCTTGTATTAAGCAAATATTTAATTCTATTCCTGTCCAAGTCATACACCAAATTTACTATCAAAATACTAGTACTGAAGAGGAAGAACAAAAATAATAAATGACCATTCCACGTATAGGTATGTATATACACAAGTTGCTCTAACACTCCAATTCTACCTATAACATAGCCTTAAGCAAAAAAAAAAGCAATTTTTTATTTCAATGGAATAAAGAAGGAATTTTCCTTAATGCACATATCTAAAGTGTCATTTCTTAGAATTTATGGCTATTTTAACAATCTTCTTACATCTTACATGGCTTATCAATTCTATGTGCTATTGATGCATGCCTAAGTACAATATGTCCACAAGGTCATTTCACTCAAGAGAGATGACACTCTGCCTCTATAATATGCATTGGCAAACAAACAGAGCTACAAATCAAAATATTTTGCAATTGATGATGATATTTGATTGGAATTTGCTTTTTATTTTTAAAGTAAAATTCCCCAAGGGCAATTCATGGGAAAAACTTATGATTGGAGAATTCTGCTCTAGGAAAGAAACTATTACATCAGTGCTTCTTTAGATTTTGTGTGTAGCTATAAAAGTACATTTGAGGTAAACAAGTTTTATCACAGATTCCTGGAAGCCTCAACAATCCCTAACAGACTTAGTAGCTTACCATTTGTATCAGTACAAGACCTGTGTGTGTTGAATTCTCCGAGTGAAATTACAATAGATGTCAAATAGTGCACCTGTTTGCACTGACATAAGGAGACAGGTTAACATCTGTTAGATCCATATACCATTCATGTTCAATGCAACATGAAATAAGTGCCTTGAATTATGCATGACAGACTTCCTGGCCATAGTCAGTGTGTGGGTGAACTATACAATGCAAAGGAACATAGCTAGAGTAAATCATGTCAATCCATCTCAGTGATTCTTCAAGTAAAGTTTTTAAAAAAAAAGTTTGTATGATGTAGTTCACCATAAACCTAGCAATTGTTTTGGTATAATCTGCTGTTACTTTAAACCTTAAGGCCCGTATTCCAGAAATATGTTTAGCTAAACCATTGTTTAACTGAGCATCAACTGTCCAGGAATGATACGCATCATTGCATCTTTCAAGCAGAACAGTTCAATGAGTCGTGCTGTTGACGAGAAATAAAACCTCGATTTAGCTAAACACCTTTCTGGAATACGGGCCTAAATGTTTATGAAATGCTTTGTTAAGGTACACATCACATGTACAATTATTTGTTTGTTCATCCAAGTTGATTCGTAGGGGACACATGGGTACTTATCATAAGTAATTTATTTGCCAAATGACTCCAAGAAGTAAAACAACCCATGATTCAGTGGCTGGATATTTGTTTCATTAAGGTGATACATGATGTATACATTATTAATTGTCATAAAGGTGATACATGATGTACACATTATTAAAGTAAAACAATCTTAGAATCCACTATCACATTCCTATAAAGCAAAGATATTAACTGACACTATTATCATGATATTCTATATTTTGATGTACTCTAATCTGACAAACAATACAACATGTGACAATGTGACGAATTACAAAATTGAACAGATCAAAATGACACAATCTATTTGAATACCTTTTTATCTTTCACAGTCCAATTTTGGTAACATAATATTAGTAAAGCTTTTATAGCTTACCAATAACTATGACAGTTATGTAAGTTTTGGCTTCAAGTATGTCAGTTAAAAAATGTCACTAAGTATTAAATGATACGAAATGTGATTTCTTCTCACCTCCAGCCTACATAGTTCTGTTTGTCCAGTCAAGTCTATAGTTTCCTGTTTCTGGGCCTTAAAAGTGTTTTCTTTGAAGTTTCATATGTTTGATCCATAATTTTATATTACAACTGAAAGGGTATAAAAATTTTACTTGAGATCCCATGAGCTAAAATGTTTTAGTAAGCGCACACTGAAGCTATAGAATTTTACAGCATTTTATGCTTTTTTGTGGGGTTATATGAAAGCCCCGGTGGGGGTCGAGGGGGCAAAGCCCCTTGAAGCTATAGAATTTTATTGCATTTTATGCTTTTTTGTGGGGTTATATGAAGGCCCCGGTGGGGGTCGAGGGGGGAAGCCTCCTGAAGCCATAGGGTTTTACTGCATTTTTTGGAGATATGAATATGTATGATGATATTTTGGGGGCAAAAATAAGTGTTTTACACTATGCTGATATCCACCTCATTTGCTCAAAATCAGTACCAAACTCTCAAGCTGCAGAAAACTAGTCTTGCTTGTAACTTGCTCTAAGTAACAAAATACAGTTCCATCCCACTTGATTGTTTTCATCAAGACACTACATCACTTTGTAAAGTCCTCCAGTATTCACCCTGTCTACCCATCTTCACTCAATATGTAATTAAGACAACAGATGCCCACTAGCTCAATTTGTTTATCGTGTTACTATGGCAAACAAGGAGCAGAAGCATAATAGTCTGGCATTGAGCAATTATCAATAGGAGTAGGAAATCTATTAAACTCTCATTTCATTTCACAGAGTTGGTTTGCTTTTCATCTTTTGTTTTATATAACATCTTATTACCTTTAATGCACAATATTGAAGTAAATTGTGATTTGAAATTCAGTATTTTCTTGAGTGGACAATGACAAAGATGAAAAAACATTTTCAATACATGTTTGAATGTTTGAACTTTTTTGCTTCTTTTCCTTTGAAGAAAAAATAATATCCTTTATATCATTCAGGAAAGGGCAATATTCATCAAAAGCCTAAGTTCAAGGAAATAACCAATAAATCATTCCAAGTTTAAATCATTTTTAATATCACTTTCAAAAATAACCTGTCTGACTCTTGGCAGGTGCAAATAATTAATATTTCTATCAAAATTTTATTGCATCTATTAAGGAATAAAGTGATATATAAAACTATTTTCAGGTATGTTGATGGCAGGTGATTTCTAAAGGCATTTCAAGCTGCGCTAAAATTGATTTGAGAGTAGACTTATTATTGGAATGTCAAATATTGTCTATACAAAATAAAATTTTAAAGAATACTGGCATCCAGCATATATTGAAGATATTATTTTTGTGAAATTTATGAAATGAATCTTAATGCCATCTAGTGTTTCTGAATCAAAGCACAGAATGTACTTTTTTCTTATTGAATTTTTTTCCCCCAAATATATATGAAAGGTTAGTGCTGCAATATCTATAATGAAATCTAGGCATATGATAGCAACATATATAATCATCAAATAGAAAAAAAGACATTAGTGCATATGCAATGTATTAAGTCGAAAAGGGCATTTTCAGGGGATAAGAACATGTTATTTGTTGAATTTGTTATCTTTTGAATAATTTTCAAAGATGTAAAAAATGGCAACTTATATATTTAATAAATCAGTTTTAATATTCCTTTCTAATTTCATAATAAAAGGTGAGTATCTTAAATGTGTATAATTATTTCTCACAAGTTTCCATCTGATAATGTATATCTTGATATTTGTCTTTTTAATATGCTGCATCACATGTTATTAATAGCAATGCTTCACAACTTTTTAACAAATGCTATACATTTTCCAATTTAGAAATACTGCTAAAATTGAATCTCTATCAAGGTTAATCATTCCGCCTAATTCAAAAGTAGGAGGCTGAAATGTGTTAAAATAAAGAAGAAAATTAAAATTTAGATTACTTAGTCTGAAAATATATATACTAGTAGATAAATATTCCATTTCACACCTTCCTGTCTACAGACATATCAGCAAACAAGTTCCAATTTTTGCTGATATGATTCCTTGCTTAAATAGGTTAGATGAAGATCAATCAAATTTGATACTGCAGATAATTACCATCATAATGTGTGTACATTTTCAAAATCAGAACTAACCAATAATAATAATGTGATTCTGCCTGGTGCTTTTGTTGAATTTTGCCTACTCTTACACATTAATTGTCATGCAGTGTGTCTGACACACCCTTGTATTAAGCAAATATGTAATTCTAGTTCTGTCCAAGTCATACCAAATTTACTATCAAAAAAACAATCAAAGAGCAGGACTCATGATCGGAAGATTGTGAGTTCGAGCCCCGCTAGTGCCAACGTGTTGGGAACCTGGGCAAATCACTTTATCACACTTGCCTCGTCGACCCGAGCGAATTGGGGAGCTGTTTAGGGGGGAATATCACAACGTAAGTGCTGATAGGTCTGCGCCTTTGGTCATTGGCCGCAAATGGCCTAGTTTAAGGCGAAATGGTTCTGACGATTCCCTTGTTACAGCGTAATAATAATGGCCAGCGCTTTGTATCCACTGAAAAAGGCGCAATATAAATGCCGATATTATTATTATTATTATTATAAGAGGAAGAACAAAAATAATAAAATGACCATTCCACGTAACGGTATGTACCAGGTGTCCCAAAAAATGGTTACATGTAGAAAAATGACCTTGTGCTAAGACTATAGTAGTTAGAGAAACGAAACTTTGCACATATTATTAAACAACCCTCTTTTAGATACCCGTAAAATTTTGATATCACAGCATTATTAGTTTTTGAGTTATTAACAAATTATCAACAATACAATGCAGTCTTTTCTTTAAATGTCTTATACATCTATCATTCACAATTGTCTGCAGCTCAAAGTGTCATTTCTTAGAATTTATGGCTATTTTAACAATATTCTAACATCTTACATAACTTATCAATTCTATGTGCAAATGACGCCAAAGTACAATATGTCCACAAGGTCATTTAACTCAAAAGAGATGACACTCTGTCGCTACTAGATGCCTTGGCAAACAAGCAGAGCTACAAATCAAAATATTTAGCAATTGATGATGATATTTGATTGGAATTTGCTTTTTTATTTTTGAAGTAAAATTCCCCAAGGGCAATTCAAAACTTATGATTGGAGAATTCTGCTCAAGGAAAGAAACTATTACATTAGTGCTTCTTTAGATTTTGTGTGTAGCTATAAAAGTACATTTGAGGTAAACAAGTTTTATCACAGATTCCTTGAAGCCTCAACAACCCCTAACAGACTTAGTAGGTTACCATTGTATCAGTACAAGACCTGTGTGTGTTGAATTCTCTTATTGAAATGTCAATAGATGTCAAATAGTGCACCAGTTTGCACTGATATAAGGAGACAGGTAAACATCTGTTAGATCCAAGTACCATTAATGTTCAATGCAACATGAAATAAGTGCCTTGAATTATGCATAGCAGACTTCCTGGCCATAGTCAGTGTGCAAAGGGTGTTTTAAGCACTTCCCGACATTCAATTCAAACTGTTACTTCCACAGCTTATAAACAACCCACTGAGTGAACCAAAAGCCATTGACTTACATGTAAAACTGCTGATGGAAAACTTTCTATAGAAAATTCATTACTCAGTCGAAGTGTAAATGAAAAAGACCTTCAGAAAGGGGATAATCACAGCTTGATGTCAGTGTAAACAAATACCACTTCGACACATGTCTTCATTCCCAAAATACAGTTTGAAAAGGAGCAAATTCAAAATATTTTCCACACAAATGAATGTAGTAGTGGAGTGACCTTGGTCAACATTCCATTGGGTTAGTCATATGGTTGCTCTGTGTTATGGGAAGAGCTTTAATCATCCTTTGGTCAGTGTGTGGGTGAAATATATACTGCAAAGGAGCATAGCTAGAGTAAATCATGTCAATCCATCTCAGTGATTCTTCAAGTAAAGTTTGGAACACTTTTCGTAGGTTGTATGATGTAGTTCAGCATAAACCTAGCAATTGTTTGGTATAATCTGCTGTTACTTTAAACCTTAAGGCCCGTATTCCAGAAAGATGTTTAGGTAAACCTTGGTTTAACTGAGCATGAACTGTCCAGGAATGATACGCATCATTGCAGCTTTCAAGCAGAACGGTTCAATGAGTCGTGCTGTTGACGAGAAATAAAACCTTGGTTTAGCTAAACGCCTTTTTGGAATACGGGCCTAAATGTTTATGAAATGCTTTGTTAAGGTAAAGAACACACATACAATTATTCGTTTGTTCATCCAAGTTGGTTCGTAGGGTACACATGGGCATTTTTCAACAGTAAAGTTGTTGCCAAATGACTCCAAGTAGTAAAACAACCCATCATCAGAGGCTGGATACTTGTTTCATAAAGGTGATACATGATGTATACATTATTAGAGTAAAACAATCTTAGAATCCACTATCACATTCCTAAAAAGCAAAATATATTAACTGACACTATTATCATGATATTCTATATTTTGATGTATTCTGATCTGACAAACAACACAAGATATGACAACATTACAAATTACAAAATTGAACAGATTGAAATGACACGATCTATCTGAATACCTTTTTATCTTTCAGAGTCCAATTTCTGTAACATAATATTTGTAAAGCTTTTATAGCTATCCAAAAACTATGGCAGTTATGTAAGTTTTGGCATCAAGTATTATTATTATTATACAAATATTTATATAGCACCCCACAAAGAACGGAGCACTATGCAAGAACAGAAATACAGAAACAATAACAGAGAGCTGCAAAAAATATTAAGGTATTTATGATATATCGGGAGATCATTCTAAAGCGAGCTGCAGCGATAGAAAAGCTAGCATCACCGGTATGTTTTAAAGATCTGGAAACAGTCAGCCGGGTATGGTCTGAGGAGGACCGCAGTCTTTGCCTATATTCAGCACTATCAGCATTTTGAAGGTGCAAAAGGGCATATAGGTAGCTGCGAGCCATACATAAGGCTTTGTTTTTTTAGACATAAAAAATGATTTTATAAATTATTCTCTGTCTAACAGGGAGCCAATGAAGTTTGCACAGCAAGTCAGCAGAGGACTGGTCCCGTCCACAAGCCATAACTAATAGCGCAGCCTTGCTCTACAGGCATTGAAGACGAGTAAGGTCAACCTCACACGCTGTAAAGAGAAGAGAATTTGCACAGTCAAGGCGTGAAAGGATTCGTCCTCTGACAAGGTGCTGGCAAGCATCAGTG
Source organism: Ophiothrix spiculata (assembly GCA_000969725.1). Taxonomy (NCBI): domain Eukaryota; kingdom Metazoa; phylum Echinodermata; class Ophiuroidea; order Amphilepidida; family Ophiotrichidae; genus Ophiothrix; species Ophiothrix spiculata. The sequence goes on along the minus strand of JXSR01S030635.1, from coordinate 84,416 downwards.
GTAATGTAGCGACGTATTCGCCAAATAAAAGTATGTCAGTTAAAATGTCACTAAGTGTATTATATGATATGAAATGTGATTTTTTCTAACCTCTAGCCTAGATAGTTCTGTTAGCTTAGTCCAGTCTATAGATTCCTATTTCTGGGTCTTACAAGTGTTTTCTTTGAAGTTTCATATGTCTGATCCATAATTTAATATTGCAACTGAAAGGTATAAAATTTTACTTTGGATCCAAGGAGGTAAAATGAGATGTTGTAGTAAACTCACACAAACATCTCAATAGGTATATTTTTGTGTACTTTATTATTTATTCTACATAAGACATCAGCCAGTGGGAATCAAATGTAAAATTAAACGTTTGAACCAAATAAACACGAGCTATACAGTACTGATCTTGCTGAGAAGTAAAAATGTGATGATATCTAGATATATTTAGGAATCAGTGCACACAGTATGTGGATTGCTACATAAAAAAAGGCAGCACAACTCTAGCAATTCCCATCTGACCAAGATGATAAGAGAGACACTCTTGATCTAGGGACTTGTGACAAACTTTCTGTGGTAGACACAGTGGAAAAAGAAATGGAAATGCAAGCTGTAAAATGAGACCACCGAAGTTAACAACATGCAAGAAATGCAGATCCCGGATGCAGATCAGAGTAGAATTCTGCTCGAGTACATTCAAATTAAAAAAAAAAATTATTGCAGTCACTAAAGATTTGGCAAACAAACAGACTGAAGTCTAAAACAGGTGAACCAATACATTGTTAGCAGGTAAACTAGTTCTAGTTGTTTTAAATCTACCTATACATACATCCTGCATGTCCAACACTTAGATATAAAGCTTAAAACAAATTAACAAATGAAGAGTTTGTTTCCAAAAGGGCCTAAATCCCTTTTCATAGTTCTGAGAAAATCAGCAAAAACTTATTCCTTGTTATGGTAAAATCATTTTCAAATTTTTACTGCATTAAATGTTAGGCGTTAGCACTCAGACAAAACTGACACCACTCACGGAAATCAGAGCTTTATAATATACTGTTTATAGAGAGTTTTATTTTCACTATGAAGTGGATTTGGGTCCTTTTGGAAATAAACTCATGGATTTAGGCCCTTTTGGAAACAAACTGATATTTTTGTGCACTGGCAAGCTAAATTAAAGCAAGTTCTGGGAAAAATAGTTTGGTTTCATGAAATTACTACTATAGTACTACATTATGGCACCAAAAACTAATTTTTTACCCAAAGTTGATTTATGTTCTTTTTTGGGGATGATTTCTTCAATTAGAGTTTATTTCCAAAAGGGCCTAAATCCATCTGAAAATCAGCAAACGATAATTTCTTGTCATGTTTAATATATTTTTGAGTTTTTACTGCTTCACAAGTTAGGGATAGGTCCTCTCACTACAGAGACATCTTTTTATGGAAATCAAAACTTTATTGCTTATTTTTTATTGAGAGGTTTGTTTACACCCTAAATGGATTTAGGCCCTTTTGGAAACAAACTCAGATTTTTGTGTACTGGTAAACACTATGAAAGCAGCTTTTGGGAAAATGGCTTGGTTCCATTAAACTACTACTTTAGTACTACACTATGGCACCAATAATTCAATTTTGACCAAAGGTGGATTTAGGCCCTTTTGGAAACAAACTCTTCAAATTTAAACAGCACACACATTTGAAGGATATGCTACTCTATTTGCTCTCTGATGCTAGGGAAGTATCAACAAACATTAAAGGGCATGTCCAAAAGATCAACAATTTTACAGCAACATTCAAATGCAATATTTGTTGGTACCCGGATAACTCTCATGGAATGAAGATTATTTATTATGTAAATTAATAATCTTCATTCCATCACTTCTCATGGAATGAAGATTATTTAATTTGATAAAATACATTCAGAAGTTATAATTGATGAAGATGAGGAGAGAGACCAAACCAATTTTTAAAAATCCTCCTGTTGCCTTTGTTTGGATCCAAAACTCTTTTCAAAATCCTTCATCACATATTGTCTTTATTCTTTACTCCTCTGAATTTTCAATGTGAAGCATTTCATGGTTACAATTTTCTAATGTCATTCTTTCCATTTGCCCCTCATATTTTTTCTCATTACCCATGTGAAAATTTACGGCTCACATTCTGGAGATATAAGTGAAAATGTGTTAAAATTATTAAGTTTATGGGAACCAGTAAAGTATAGGCAACTTGAAAATACAATATTCCTCATAAAATCAAAATGGTTGCTCTGATTTAACTGTAATTTATAATTTAAACATCATAAGTGGTGATCTTTCATTTCCAAATTATGTAAATTGTGATATCAAATTCAATAATTGCTTGAGGGGGAAATGACAATGATGATAATACAATTTCAATACATGTTTGAACTTTAATAATTCTTTTCCTCAAAAAAAATAATATCCTTTAAATCACCGAGGCAAGGGCAATATTCATTGATAGCCTCAGTTCAAGTTAAAAAAAACATATTAGTCATTCCAACATTTTCATTCCAAATTTAAATCATTTTTAATATCACTTTCAAATTAACCTGTCTGACTCTTGGCAGGTGCGAATAATTACTATTTCTATCAAAATGTTATTGCATCTATTAAGAAATAAACTGATATATAAAACTATTTTCAGGTATTTTGATGGCAGGTGATTTCTTAAGGCATTTCAAGCTGGGTAAAATTGATTTGACTTATTATTGGATTGTCAAATATTGTCTATACAAAATAACATTAAAAAGAATATTGATATACAGCATATATTGAGTCTATTATTTTTGTGAAACTTATGAAATGCATTTCAATGGCATCAAGTCTTTCTGAATAAAAGCACAGAATAAACTTTTTTTGAATATAATTTAGACCTGTAATATCTATTTTGAAACCTAGGCAAAT
>JXSR01S030635.1:57305-69054 GCA_000969725.1 Ophiothrix spiculata | reverse complement strand
AAAATAAGTAGGGTAATTTATTAAACACCTATTCCAACCGAAACAAAACCTAGCATAGCTTTTAGTATTAATATGTGATTGTAATTTAAACTAAATGTATATGGTTCTTCCTTCATGCACTCAGCTCTTATCAATCCTTCTATTTATAACTTGGCTAGTTTGTTAAATGTTCTTTAATAGCAGGATCAAAAATAAGGAAACTACTAAACCCAAGAAGACAATATTTACTAAAAACAAATTAGTAAAGTACTACGTTGTTGTTATTTATCCTAGGACATAATGAAACGCATCAAATTGAATTAAATTTATTTATTTATTTTATTTTTTTGGCTGAAAAGTGGTACGGCCAAAGCCCACACGGCCTACACGGTTCCGACGCCCCAGTTTAATAGCATGTCTAAGAAACAAGGATAACATAATACCAGAATGAATTCCTGTATGTCATGGCAGTATGCTCACTGGTGAGACAAGTTTACTATTTTTACATAGGAAAATGGATTTTATTGAGCACAATATTAATAGTACATATGAAGAGTTTGTTTCCAAAAGGGCCTAAATCCAATTTTTGTCAAAATTGAGTTATTGGTGCCATAATGTAGTACTATAGTAGTAGTTTAATGGAACCAAGCCACTTTTCCCAAAAGTTCCTTTCATAGAGTTTACCAGTACACAAAAATCTGTGTTTGTTTCCAAAAGGGCCTAAATCCATGGATTTAGGCCCTTTTGGAAACAAACTGAGATTTTTGTTCACTGGCAAGCTAAATTAAAGCAAGTTCTGGGGAAAATAGTTTGGTTTCATGAAATTACTACTATAGTACTACATTATGGCACCAATAGCTAAATTTTTACCCAACATTTGTAGATAACTAGCAGAGTACCCGCGCTAAGATATAGTCCTAGTATAATAAAAAAAAAAGTATCAAAATGCTTAAGTAAATGTAAAGGAATTTACTAGGATGATATTTTAGATACCCGTTTCCCCTTAGCAAATGTTATCAAAAAGGCTGTACTGAAAATGTAAGAACATGATCAAAACATGAAATCATGAAGAGATGCAATTACATAAATCAAACAATACAATCTTGTTTATGTAAGGCAAATCACAACATGAAACTGAACTCCTGGAGCCATGACACCAGATAATAGGAAAATGATCAATGTTCAAATGATCAATGATTTGGGAATGACACTAGTATCATTATTATGACATTATTATTTTTATTTGGATCATTTGAATGTGACAAACAATGTTAGAAGTGTTAACCAGAGACCCACAGAATATGACAGTCATGTACAAATGGACCGCAAGTATGTCAGTTGATCGCAGCCTCAACCATTTTATTGATCACAGCACCAATCATTTTAATATCAAAATGCTACATGAGACCCGTCATATCAAACCACGGTACATGTCGCAATCTACATTATAGGCCTACCGATAAATCCCATATATACTTGAATAAAATTATTCTTTTTTACTTGTGACCAATAGTTTAAAATGGCAACATGATGTAACAAGTCAACACTGTACAATATATTACTTGATATTTGATCACCTTCAACAAGAATTCGCATTGTGTTATCCATTTCTTAAAATGAGAAACATATAGGATGCAACATATGTACCATGTTTTGATATGAAGAGTCATATATAATGTCCACAATACCTGCCACAACTACTTCTTCTAGCCTGAGTAATTCACTGTCCAGTACAGTATAGTTTCCTATCTCTGGACCATAAAATCATATCATTGTTATATTTTAAGCTTCATATGTCTAATCAAAAATTAGATAATAAATAGAAAAGGTATGAAAACTTGAAAGTTTATTCAGCTACTTGATCGTGTTGATAGGCAGTGATGTAAAATGGGGCAATTCTAGCCTTAAGCAGAGGTTTGTCTATATCCACACATCCACACAAACATCACAACAGGTGGGATGGTGTAATTCTTCCCCCAAATAAACACTGGCAATACAGGTGGGACTGATCTTGTAAAAACATGATACAAAGAGATTATTTTATGTGAAAAATATAGAGTGTATTTGGATTGCTTAACAAAACATAAGGTAACATAACTCAAGCAATTCCCAACTGAACAAAATGTGTTATACCTCTCTACTAGATACACAAGTTTGATAAGGACTTATGGTACAAAACTGGATTGTAACAAACAATATTTGCTGATAAAAGGCATATATGAAACAATGATTTCCAAATATTAAAGGGGTGCACTATACTAATTACTCCTCCTATTCTTTTACATGTAAAGATGGGGTCATAAAACGGCTTGTATCTCTATTATTAAAGACACGATCATTCTAAGAATAAACTGTATTTTGCAACTCTTGAAACACCTTTAAGAAATCATGAAGTTAACAATATGTTGCCCCACTTGTTTTTGCAATAAAGCACCTGTTATTTTGTATTATGTTTGACGGTCATAAAATAGCGTAATTTGATCGAGTTTTCTAGAGACATACCTATTTGTTCCATTGGTAATTTCATTATAGAATGTCCTGTGGTGCTGATTTTTCTACACATTCAAGAATATTTTCTAGCTAAATAATTAGCATAAAATAAAAACAAGAAGGAGTCCCATATCAACTTTATATAAACATTATATTAAGGCCTATCCCACCTTCCTAGTTTAAAAACCCAGCAAATTTGCCACTAGCGTCACAAAGTGCATCGATTTACGATAGTGCGGCCAGAGGGGTCAATACCACACAATGCCAATTAATCTTATCTAACTTTATTTAAGCAAAGTGGAAAGACTGACTAAATCCATCCAAACGATTCTAACAAGTTATGATACATAGTAAATAAAGTTTCTAAATACAAATCCAATGATTTTAAGATGGCATTCACACAAAAATATATCACTTCCTTTCAGGAAGCTTGTTCACTCTGATCTGCACTGATCAATCCGGTTTACTGAATGCTTTGGTGACATCACAATTGCATCGCCACTTGAGAATAAGTGAATCATAATGTTTTTTTCGTCCTTATTCATGGAGGTTTCTCCTCTTCTTCAGATCCAGATGGCTTATTTGATTCACTCCTCATGTGGCAATGCAGATGTGATGTCACCATAGCATCCAATAAACTGGATTGCCAGTCGACAGTACAGAACAGAGTGAACAAGATAACTGAAAGGAAATGCAATATTTCTATGTGAGAACCATCTTAACAAATCATTGGATCTGTACTTAGTGTTTTTTATTTACCATGAATTATGAACGATCCTGATGAATCTATTCAGTGATGTTTAATATGATAAGAGTTTCAACAACTCGCCGTATCTTCTTATAAGGGAGCGCGCCGTTGTTGATTAGTGATGAATCCACAGTTGATATTCAAATAAGCGCGTCACGCACGGCACAGCGTACACGGAGGTGCGTTTACGCAGTGCACATAAATTGGCGCACTGTTCATCGCGCGTCGGGTACTTGAGTACGTGCAAGGACTGGCGCTTGGGAACAGTTGAAAACGACAAAGCAACAATCATTTAAAAACTAGCATTTTGTTTCAGTTTCTTCAAAGTATTTTTATTGAGATTAGTATCTGTTAAATTGAAAACATTTAGAATCTTTTAGAAGATTTTCGTTGTTGAAAGGTATTCAAACATGCTACAGAGTTATTCATGGCTAATCAACAACTCTGCATCCGATGCGTCGGCATATTTTTATCACACTCGGGTGGCTAAAGCCACCCTCGCGCGATAAAAAATACGCAGACGCATGGATGCATCGTTGTTGATTAGCCATGAACAACTCTGTAGCATGTTTGAATACCTAAATGTTACTTACTTCATATCTGCCATATTGATAATTCTCAGGCTGATATGGGGCCACATTTATATTTTATTACTACTTGCTTGTAAAAAATAAATATATTGTAAAAAATTCTATTCTACCATCAAGAAAAACTTATGAAAAAGAAAAAGCTTATGAAAAAGAAATACACCAGCTTCAAACACATTGCTAATTCAATTTCCACGAATTAAGGAATACATTTTGGACAACTTGACAGATTGGTGACCTTGGTAGGCTGCTGACCATATTTTGAGATGTGACTGTATCTTGTTGGTTGAATAAATATTAATAATTCTTTAGTCATAAGTATAACATGACCATCGGGTCATTTAACTCAAATATGCAATAGAAAGACATATTGCCTTGGTTCAAATATTGAATATGTTACAATTTTTAAAAATGGTAATTTACAAAACTATCAAATTGATTTTACCTCACAAAATTGACCTGTCAATCAAATGTTTGGATAACCTTAAAAGAACATCCTGGGATTTGTCCTATAATAAAACACAATAGTCTATATCTAACATTCTAAAAATGAATAGTTTATATCTAGCATTTAAATGGCAATAAGCTGTGTTTGATGTCTCTATAGCAAAAAATCACTGTAAGGTTTAACAAATTAGTCTATTATTATGCATTACCAAATAGTTGAAATACTCCTATCATATATGTGTTGTTGTGTTGTTACCAAAGTAATAAACCAATATGACCACAGGGAAATCAATAAGTCCACATTGTTTTTTATTACATCAACATACCTTATCTTGTTGTATATGCAAATGAACTTGTGTATTTCAAGGTAGAAACATAATTAGTCAAAAATAATACCAAAATTATCAACAATAACTGCACAAATTATATAAATACACAAAACATCAGTTCATAATGTTGTAGAATTCCAGTGTAGAATACAAGGAATATGTTACCGTACGTAATAAAGTCTGATTTCTTGATATGTATTTTTGGTTTACAGAACATTGTTCAAAATTATATTGATTAGCCTAAATGATTTTCCCTTTTCAAATAAGTTCAGAATATTGTTCATAAGATGCAGTCCACTGAAGACTGTGCAATTGTTCTGTACAAACCGACGTTATCTTGAACTTAAAATACGATATGTTCCTTAAATGTTCCCATTAGAAAGGTACATGTCAGATGTTCAATTATTGAAGACATAAAATGGTATTACAAAACTAATAACAGAAATAAGATGATTTTTTCAACTGTTTCAAGATCTCAAATTTCAAGATCTCACAGATCTAATATGACGCAATTCAATCTAAATACCTATTTATCTTTGAGAGACTGACTTCTGTAACATATTATTTAAAAAGCTACTGTAGCTAATCATAGAATAGGACAGTATGTTTCAAATACTCCAAATTTGGTATTCCTTTTCCAACAACAAATGTATAAGTGACATATTTCACTGCATTTATTTTTGCACTTTTTGCGCTTAATTCGGTTTGTGCAAATATAAATTTACCATAAAAAATGGTATGTATATACCGTCGCACATAAAAAATATCCCAAGCTCAAAAATTTAAAATGTGCGACATAATTCAAAATCAGCTGTGCATGTAAATTAATGAGCTCAAAAATATTGATGTTATACAAAAAAGTATGAATTGGAAATGCAAGTACATGATCAAAACATGAAATCAAACCTGGTGAAGAGCTATAATTATGTAAATCATGTGATAAAATCATGTTTTTGTAAGACAAATCTAAACATGAAACAGAGCTCCTGGAGCCATAACATATGATAATAGGAAATTCTACTTGTGTGGAAATGATGTTACAAAGAGCAAAATAAGCTTATATAGACGCTAGTGAAAACCAATACAGCACAAATGGTGTAAACATGAAATCTTATACAAGATGATTTATTGGATGTGTACAAGATTCATGTTAAAGCAATGCTGATAAAAGGGAAAGGCTTACATGAGAATAATAACTAAAAATAATAAATTCTTTGATTTTTGGTTAATTTCATTTTCAAAATCCAACAAGTGTTAAATGACATGTTTAAAGGTGTTGGTAAGTTAAATATTAACCCTCTGTATAATTCATTGAAATACAAAAAAATGCAATCCAATTCTAACTAGATTTAAAACAGAATATGTGGATTTGTGATATGCACTAAAAAGACTCAACCAAATTTCATTTATAATTAGAAATTTAAAATAAAATAAATAAACAATCAATTTGAAAATCAATCTATGACTTGATATGATAAAATATAAATAAATCTTACAAAAAAAATTTTCATTCTTGGTTATGTGTTTCATTAAATACCTATCTTTCATCTTAAAATCAGATTTATTCAGAAATGGATCAAACTATTTCAGACAATCAAATGTGCGAAATAAGGATAATACAATTCTTTAGAAAAGCTTATTTGACCTATAAAGGCTGTAAATACAAAAAGCTAACTAAAAATCCCTATTTTCCCCAGGTTTGCCAAGGGTGATGCTTACTCATTACTCATAACTTGGCCCTTCAGCCACAATATTTTAGGTAAACTTGATAGTTTAAGTGCAGATGTTTTAAAATCAGTTTGATAAAGTAGCAAATTCAATTCAAATTATGTAAAAAAAGGTAAATACAATGCGTTCAGCCTCGCTCTACTATTACTTGACTACAACGCAATATGCATCTTACATTTTGCCGCTAAATTGGGCGTAAGCAAGGAACAGCGCTTGACTGGCCAGTTGTCGCATTCTCAGTCAAACTACCATTTAGTTGCCAGAGTACGCCTAAAACAATATGGATTCTATGCATACTATAAACAAAACATACTATGGGACTGACAAAGTTAAAAACGAGTAGAGTAAAATACATAGCTTTTTAAATCTTTCGTAAAAACTTACATTGCAATATGTCAAAAATATTTGCAAAAATACTACAATAAAATACCGAACTATACAATGTAGAATTACACCTAAATGTCTAATATATCAGAAATTCACAACGGTCTTCAAGTGTCAATTCTAAGAATCAATGGCTATTTAAACAATCAGACTATCTCTTACATTCGCATGACTTATCAATTTTATGTGCAATTGATGCACAGTGAAGTACAAAATGTCCACAAGGTGATTTAACTCCAGAGAGCAATAGAGGACATACTGCCTTTGGCACTGCTAATTATAAACAAGGAAAGTAACAAATCAAAATATTTATTATTTGCTGATGAAATTTGATTGCATAATTGTCTTTTTTTAAGTGAAACTCCTCAGGGCAATAAGCCACACAGGGGTGAAACGTATGATTGGAGAATTCTACTCTGGGAAAAACAACTATTATACAAGTGCTATTTTAGATTTTAAGAGTTGTAACAAAAATGTTTACAATTTGAAATGTACAAATGAAATTATGTTTACCAGTAACTGGTCAAATTTATTTCAAGTCATGTTTTTAAGGTCATTAATATTAAAGGCCCGTATTCACAAAAGGGGAATAACTTTAATCCAGGAATAACTTTATTTTCATTTCATTTTTGTCGTCATTTGGTATTTGCAAATGAAGAAGAAAGTTATTCCACGAATTAGTTATTCCAGGCTTTGTAAAATTTAACTTAATTCGGGACTGTGGGCTATCTGTAATCAAAGAATGAGAAATCAAGGTATAAAGTTATTCCTGGAATAACTTTTGTGAATACGGGCCAAAGAGCTGAACAAGTATTCAAGATGTTATGATGCTTTTGTAAATGTAAGTTGCAAATTCTTGGAGGTTCTGATTAAGATAGTAATTGTTTGAACTTTGATCTCTTTTAGAAAAAACAAATCTTTAAAAATTGCTTTTAACAGTTTGTTTCTGAAAAAAGGAACACACTTTCATGATTGAGACAAAGCAGTGTAGATTCAAGTAAACTTTGATCAATTACTGAGCAATAAGAAGTCACTAATGTGAAATCTGCCAACATTGGTATTTAGAGACAGTCTTTTAGCAATCAGATTGCCAGTAAGATTTAAATGTTGAAGGTAACAGTGGCTGCTCAAGTGCCCCAAAAGTAACAAAATCAAATAGGATCTGTACAAGAACCGTCTCTTTTGATGAAAAATGTCAACTGATGCAACACAGCACACCTGTTAGCATTTATAAGGAGACAATTAAACATCTGCTGGATCCAAGTACCATTCCTGTTCAATGCAACATGGACAGGGCATGAATTATGTATGTTAGGCTTCCTGTCCACATGCCAGAATCAGGATGTTATGTCAGGGATACAATCTTGTGTGTGGGTGTGCTATAGTCTCCAATAAGGAAACAAGAGTTGAATAATTTTGTTACTTAGGAGGTATACAATGTTCTCATCAGCTTTAAAGAAGCCTTGTGAGGTTCAACCAATATTTTATGGAAAGAATGGGTTTATATTTTGTAAGTATTAATAACCTCTAAACAATTTGATTTTAAGTTGCACACATTTTCTTTTAATTATCTATTCATTTTATTTATTTTATTCTGCTTCTGAAACAGTGTTGGAAACAATCAGGAGTAGATTGCCCTACTCTTCACAATACTCACTGCAATTGCATGTACAGGTATGACTCATCTGCACATGGGTGCGGTGGCTTTATGTCTCCTCCGAAGGAATGACAATCTCTCAAGATATAATTAACCAACTCTAAATGCTTCATTTAGAAGACAAGATCAAATATCTCTTCCTGTAAGGGTCAGCAAAAATTGAATATCTGACCCAATGTTCCCAACAAGTCAGGTTAACATCTTAGCAAAGATTCTAAGATTCCACTCTGGCAAAGCAACCCTCAATGGGAATCAAACCCATGCAAATATGTTCAAGAGGAGATCGCTAACCTCTTTAACACTATGGCAATTTGTTGAATTCAATTCATAATCATATATCAGTGGCTGCTAAAGTGCCCAAAAGTAAGCTAATTAAATAGGATCTGTACAAGAACCATCTCTTTTGGTGAAAATGCTAAGTCCTGTTGGCATTGATATAAGGAGACAGATAAACATCTGCTGGATTCAAGTATCATTTCTGTTCAATGCAACATGGACAGAGTGGCATGAATTATTTATGGCAGGCTTCCTGTCCACAGACCAGGGAGATAGAATCATGATGTTATCTTGGGACACAATCTGTGTGTGGGTGTACTATAGTCTCCAAAGGAGCGGGGTATATCAAACCATAACAAATTAAGAATAGTTTTCTTAGCTTGTGAAATTGTTCAAATAATCTCACATTACCTAGGCCAAAAAGTTATTATAATATGCTTTGTTAAGGTTCATGTCACATATTCAATTACTGAAGAGATTAAAGGGTCTAGCATATTCTTATATTCATTGAAATATAAGAATATAAGCCAGACGCTTTGATTTTTGATAGAGCAAGACTAGGGTATTATAGTATATCTGAGATAGATTTATCTGAAATGATCCTTACATGTGCCAACATTATAACAAATGCATTGGAATAAATAACATTGCCATAAATATTTCCAAGTTGAGAGCATTCTTCACCAAGATATTTTTATTCTTTATTGGTCTCAGTAAATTAATAATAATTAAGATATGACAGTTATTGTCACATGTGATTTTACTACCAAGCACTATAGCAGCCACTGATTTGATAGCTGGATGTTCTTTCATAAAGGCGATACATTACTGGCACATTACTACATAAAATGTCTATTATCATATTGAGTATCTAAAGGTATTCAGATCTGACATATAATGTAAAACGTGACAACTTTACTAATTGCAAAATCTCACAGATCTAATATGACACAATTATATGAATACCTATTCATTTTTGAGAATCTGATTCCTGTAACTTTGATATTTGTAAAGCAATTGTAGCTTACAAGAGAATATAACAATATAAAAGTCAAGTGTGTCATAAGCTTGTAGTATAACTTTTTAACATAGCAATGAACATTTCTAGTACAAAATATGATTTCTTCCCACTTTTACTGCCTCTGGCCTAGATAATTCTATTTGTTAAGTTCTCTATATAGGTTTCGATTACCGGGTGTTCAGATCATATCATTGTTATTTGAAGCTTCATATGTCTGATCCATAATTTGATATTACAACTGGAAAGTATGACAACTTTATTAAACTGCTTGTATTGAAGGTAATTCTAGCTTTAAGCAGAGGTTCGACTTTTTCACACAAAAGTCATATCAAGTAAGAATTTATTTACTTAAATTAACTTATTTTTTATCATCCTACTACGTAACACATGCTGATGAAGTATGGAAATTAAAGTAAAAATAAATGTTTAATCAAAAACAATACAATACAGGACTGACATATTGGATATGGGTAAACACATGATGACATATAGAAAATCTATAGTAACTATTGTAGAAAGTAGGCAGATTGCTAAACAAAATAAGCCAACCTAACTCTACCAAAATGATGTTAGGATAAGATAGACAAGCTTGATAAGGATATGCATTGGGCAAAACTAGAATAAGACAAGCAATCTAAGATGGTAGAAGGTTTTAAGCGTTTTCTGCGCATCTCTTGACATGATTTGTTTGCTTTTCCACATGTTTCCTGTCTAGCAGTCTTGCAGCTGCTCTCTCATTTTTCTTGTCTTTCCCACTCGCTGTCCCAATTTCTCGCTCACTGCCCCCCCCCCCCTGCCCCATGCTGGCTACGCCACTGGTTCAGATGAAATTTATGTGAATATGCAGCATTGATGTCTGGTTGCAGTGCTAAGAATGGTACAACATACCTTAATTGTGTTCTTCAGTTTGAAATCCTGTTTACTTCAGCAGAGGCTGACCATCAGAATCTAAGATATAGAATATATAAACACGGGATAAGAATAAGTTGATCTAGAATTTGAGTTTTAAAATCATAACAGTTGCTAGAGGAATCTGTACAATTTGTCAGAGGAATTTGTTTAATAAGTCTCTAAAGGCCATGAAATTTGGTTTCCATAACATTTTTGGAATAGGTGTGGGTGGACCAGAGAAGCATTTGTTGGCTTCTGCACTGTATCATTTTAAAACATTTATTACATGTTGAAAATCTTAAATCATCCATATTCAATCCCTTTTTGGCTCTTGTTTAACATATGTACAGCTTTGTGGCTGAGAATAGATATTGAAAAAACTTTTCCTGCTCTTAACAAAGGTTTGAATAGGGTTTTACCCTCCACTAATTTTAATTTTCTGAATACTTAAAAGAATTCAATTACATGATGTACTGTAGAATATGGGGGAGGTGTTACAAGCCCCCTAATTTTTTTGAACAGAACCCCTATAAACTTGATTTTGCTATCAAAAGATAGGTATGGTCCTCCCCTATCCAACGATACCAAGATCACAAAAATCAACCAAGGCGTTACATAATTATGACATCATAATGATTTTTCATGTTGAAAAATCAGAATTTTGGCAAATATGGCCAGCAAAATCATAATTTTTCTAAATAACAGAATTTTATTGGTTTTTTTGGAAATAAAGAAGGAAAATGATAATTCTAACATATCCTGCAAGTTTCAGCCTCATTGCATGCATATATTTTTCAAAATGGCGATTTAAAATTGTCAAAAATGTCATCGGGTTGCAAAACCACTCCTACACCCCAACTTTGATGGCCTACCCTAACCCCACGTTAGGTGGTCTCCTCCCCCCCCCCCTAATATTTTCATCAAAATGACCACAAAGGATGTAAAAGTGATTACCCAAAACCTTGGGGTTGTTTGCTTTTGCATTTTTATGCTGCTAGAAAAAACCTTAGGGGGTTGCATGGTTAGACGAAGGTTAATATAAATGTGATGACTCAGCCCGAAAAGAGATTAGAAAACTGTGTACAAAGAAGAAGATGTTGTATAAGAGGGCTAAATGTAGCAAGTCTGTTGCAGCACAGCAACAGTTTAAGGATTGTAGTAGTAAGCTTAAGTCACTTATTAGAAAGAGTCACTCATTGTATACTAATAATA
>JXSR01S030635.1:376-17748 GCA_000969725.1 Ophiothrix spiculata | reverse complement strand
GTGTTCGTTCGTTACGCATTGTAATTTATTCGGTTGGCGAGATAGAGAAAACATCGATATATCGATATATATCGACAATTGATTGCCGATATATCGATATCGGAAAATGGTCAATATCGACCAAACTTAGTGTTAACAACTGCATTTTAAAAATAGGAAATATATGACTTTCAAGTGCCAATGTAAACAACTCAATGTCAGTGCTATATGTGCATAATTCACTTAAAAATTTAAATGTACAATATACTGCCAATCATTTTGGTCCTTTTTTCAAGGGGGGGGGGGCACGATTGCTACCATCTTTTATCCCACTGAAATAGCATGTAAACATGAAATTCAAACTAAACATTTTAATTACCTCATAATATACCACTATTTTTAAAAACATTAAACCGTTAGAGTTTGAACTGATTTTAACTGTAATTGGTTTATGCGTAATTGTGTCAACTCACTAAACATCTTCAAAATTCAATTTCAACAAGGATCAGACAAGACTTTGCTTATAAGCTTTCTGAAAACAGACTTCACCTTAAGCTTTACCTTACCTACTTTCTAATAAATAGATCAACAGTCACTTGTAGTAAATCAACCTGAAAAATGTGCAAATCCAAGAAAAGGTGGGTTTATTTGTCATTAGATTGTTGAATGGAAATAAGTAAACAATCTGCAATCTGGTTTTGTAAAATTGACTAGTTTAGTTAATTTTTGTTTACATTAATAGTTCCTAATAATTTCAAATCATGATAATTTTGGATTGTAGTACATGGTTCAAGCCTATTTTAGCAGCAAAGGTGCTTCTTAGAAAAACTGCATCAAGTATCAAGTACCACATCAGTGGCGTGCGCACAGGGGGCTGGGGGCTTAAGGCCCCCCCCCCCCTCCATCCCGTCACGAGAATAGTCGGGGACAAAGAGCCAAAGTCGGGGGGAAGGGGTAGTTAAGAGAAAAGAAAAAAGGGCCCTCAGCGATATTTCCATTAAACATTCCAAACAAAATTAGTGGAAATGTTTAAAAAAATGTTAACAATCTTATTATGATATGTAGTTTTGGCTGAGAAATTGAAATTCATATCAATATGAGTCGTGTGTACGATTGTGAGATCTTCTAGTCGAGGGAACTTTGTATCTAGCCCCACCAGTAAAACATTCCTGCGCACGCCACTGTATCATATAGCTTCAACAATTAGAAAATGACAGAGTATGAGTAGAACAGAGTTGAAACAAGTGTTGTATTTTTTGTTTTTATCTTTAGAAGCCATAATGTTGCCAACCAGACCATCCTTGGAAAATTAAACTTAGAAGAATGGGGAAAGGTGTCTATAGGAATAATATGTAGAGGGTGAAGGTCTTTCTTTTGATGCCATTTGGCCACACTCCACAATCACTACATTTTATCAAAGGGGATTACCACCCCTCCAAAAGAGATGTTGTTCCCTCCCAGCATTAAGGAGAAGGAATGCAAGTACCTATTCAACACCTTGGTCAAAAAGAACACCTGAGAGTAAATATCTTGTACAAAGACAGTAAATTTGCCCATCAGAACACTCTATACATAATTATTTAGAGTCAGGATTCTCTGCAAATGTTTTGCTGTAAGAATTCCATTAAATTATCATACAACTAGCCAAAGCTTATATTTGTAAACACTAAACACTGCTTTTATCCCCATGTAAGACTTTACCTCAGCAGGTGTTTTTACTTCATATCACATCCTCATTTGTTCATAAGGACATCAAGGAAAGTGGGCATTATTCAAGTTTTTCATTGTGCTCAGTATTTAACTTTTTTTTTTTGATTGTTTTTAATAGTATATTTATGTATGATATTGTGAATAAAGTGATTTGATTTGATTTTATGCCACTTACGTACTAGCACATACTTTATGACTTACTTTCTCCTTTTAAAAATATATTTGTCAACAATGTCTTTCCAAAGACCAAAATGTTACTTTTGAATGACTACTTAAATAGTCCGAGTTAATTTCTGCAAGTAATCATTTCCATTTTCAGATTTTGTCCATTATGAAAATCCCTGTTTGATCTACGACTTCTAGTTTATTTATCATAGTGAATATGTCACAGCCCTTGCTCATCCACATATACATCAATGTTAATTCTCACAAATTCATACACTCTGCGTTAGGTACGCGTTGAAATTGTAAATCTAATTGGACAGTTGGTAACTTATACGCATTCATTAATCTCGTCTAGTTGCACGCTGCGTATCGCGTAGTGCGTTGTACAATTCCATGTACGCATACGCATAACATGCTCACGCTTGTATGGCAAGTTTCATTTTAAAAGAAAGGTAAATCTAAATTACTATGATTAACATGGGACGCTGAATGGTTGTATTTTCTATGTTTATGGAAATAGTAAACACATTTTTAAATGATATGTTGGTTTAATTTTTTTACAATTCTATTCTAATCATTGTCATGTATGAATTAAATTAATAACTGCTCTTTACTTGACGCTCATGAAATTGTACACAATAATGCACCTTGTGCTGAAGACGTAGTTGTCTAATTCACTCGGCTGCGCCTCGTGAGTGCGGACAACTCCAACTTCAGCACGCAGTGCATTATTGTGTACGATTTCACTCGCGTCAAGTAATACGCAGTTATTAATCTATAAATAATATATTCACCACATTGAAAAGGAATCCTCTTTTTATGTTCAGTTCATATTCTCTGAGCTTATACACACCACAGACCCACTAATATTTTCTTCAGTGGTAGATCAGTACATCCTTCCATCAGACATAGAACCATCAATATGATGCTGTCTACCTCAGTCAAGTAATCATAGTAATAAAACCAGTAGTATAACAAAACAAAACCCCATTTGGTACTGACACCAACCCATATTTCTAGGCTACAGCTATTGCATAGTAACTGAGTACTTTTATCTATATAATACCTTCCTAAAGATGATGAAATGATCTGGGCCCATTGGCAATATTGCGTTGAATAACTTATCAAAGTTGAGCTGAAGCAATGTTACAATTGACTGGCTTATTTCTAAGACAGTGGTAACAAAATAACACACAATATGATAAAAAATTATAAATAAGCACATTGCACAAGACATATTTTCAAGGAATAAAATGCTACTAAAAGTATCAAGTGTCTGTGTAGTTTTGAATTATCTCAATTTACCAGGTACTTTATGGAAATGTTCCCCTTCATCCAAGTAAATCACTCAATAGCATCCTGGCTTCTGGGGATGGTGGAATTATACATGCATGCATTCTTTCAGCATGTGCATTAAAATTCATGATACTCATGTTTTAACAGGTGTTCGAATGCTTTGTACATGATATGGAAACAAATGGTTTCATAAGGACTTTAAAAAAAATGTCAAAAACAATAATAAGGAGTCTTACAGTAAAAGCCATAACTCCATTCTAAGAAAAGAACAAGAAACTAGGAGCCAACATATGACAATACCCCCCTAAACAGGAGAAAAGAAAGGAAACACTGCACATAGCAAGATCAAATATGACATCGCTTCAAAAAAACATGTTTTCTAGGAGATTCTACCCATTTTCAGGTAACTATTCCTTTTCTCTTGATAAAATCAATGTACTTTCTTGCATAAAAACAGGGAAACCTAGAGTGTTATTAAGCAGAATTACAACTCTCTAGGCTAGGCTTAAGGGATTAGTAGTAAAGTGACAATCTTTGATCCATGATTTCTTCCATTTTCTTGCATTGCTGCATTGAAAATAACAGCTTGCTGTATTGATAAAACCTGATATGCTCTACTCCATCAACCAGGGTGTACCTAAAAAGAAAACTTGACATGGCTGTATTGTCTCTTATATGAGCACACATAAACTTACAGTCTCACATTACCTGAACAATGAAAATATTGCATTATATTTAAATGACAACATCAATTTAATTCACAATTTACTTTCCTGAGTGAAGACATATTTCATTTCAAGAATTTCAAGGTAAGTGCTCTACGCCTTATTTCATGATTACATTATGTTTCCACTTTTTTATCAAATGTTTTTTATGATTATAAAAACTTTGTATCAATGATAACTTTATCAGCTGAAACCTTACCATCATATCTTTTCATATTTTTTGTATAACAATGTTTATAAAGACTCACTTTCTACAGGATTCACTGCACTTAAAACTGAATAATGTGAAAAAAGCATTATTATCAATTACCATTTGTCTGCCCAAATAATCTATTCATTGATGGTAACAAATTACAAATATATGTACCTGCTAGAAGCTTAAATGACGCTGTAAAGCTATGAAAATATATTTGTTTTGCCAGTTTGTAGGCTAGAAGCCAAAGGTGTTGGATTGTCACAATTATGGAAACCAATTTAATTGTCAACCAAAGCTGTGGCTTACAGCTTGAATAACCGTCAGAATAAGAACATCCCAACTCCAATAGCTCCCTTCTGTTAATTATATTTATAAAATATAAATGCATACACATTTCTGAAAATGCTTTCACATCACTAAAATAACACTTCCATGTCAATATCCTAATCATATTGTCACATTTGACCTTGTAGTTGACTTGTTTAGACATTGTTAGATAATTGTTATAGTACATAGTTTCTATATTTAAACAGCCATTACAAGAACATCCCAACTCCATGAGCTCCCCTCTGCAACTACATGCTAGACAAATTATCTAACAATGTCTAACAAAGTCAACTACGAGGTCAAATGTGACACTATGATTGAGATAAAGACATGGAAATGCTTTCTAGTGATTTGAAAGCATTTTCAGAGATTTATATGCATTTATATTTTACATAACTTAACAGAAGGGAGCTATTGGAGTTTGGATGTTCTTATTCTGGCGTATTCAATTGTAAGAGTTAGGAAAGATAACCTCACTCTATGGGTGATTATTTACAGCTTCTCTGCAAATATCTACATGACAACCTTTTTAACCTCAATATTCCTTCCATTGTATTGACAAAAGAGCAACACATTCTGTTATGTATTTCTTTGCTACACAAATTATGTAACCCATCATATTAATAGGTACCTTATTGCCAGCATGGTATATTACATGATACGGCCATTGAAGCTGAGCATATTAAAAAAAAAAAGCGTCAAAGGTCAAATTTCTAATTTTATCAGAAATGTTTCCTATGAAATGTCTTCTATTATATTAATCAGGTTACATTGTCAAAATCATAAGAAAAAAGTGTTAAAACCCAAGAAAAATATCCTCTCTCCATCAAAGTTTTACTCGGTATAAAAACTTTAAAGGAGCTTGGTCTGATTTCTCAAAGTTTATTTTTCAATGACATATGAATGGTGATCACTCAAGAGATCTAATTTTCAAATTTTAGCTAAATTGGTCAAACCAGTTTGATTTTATGGACAATTTTGTATTTCAGAACTGCCTAGATATGTTACTTTGTAAAATTAAATAGAAAAACTGAATTTAAGGTTCTGGGATATAGAAACACAGAAAAAAATTTATACAAAAATTATCAAAGAAATTGCAATGAATTTGATCTTTGATTTGCTCCTTATTTGTTTGTGTATAAACCTGGAATGTACCCAAAATGTAAACCTCACATGGCTGTATTGTCTTTCATGTTATCACATATAGTCTCACATTACCTGAATATATTGTTGACATTCACTGACATCATTTCCAAACTCAAGTTACTTTCCTGACTATAGTATCTCATTTCATGGATAGCTTTAAGTGTCCAATTTCAAGGTAAGCTCTCTATGCCTTACTTTATGATTATATCACCAGGTTTGCATTATTACATCTTGTTTCCAGATTCAATCAAATGTTTATATGTTTCTAAACACATTCCCAACACTGACGACTTCATCTGATGAAGCCTTTGAATAGTTTCCTGTCATTCAATTTAAGGTGTAAATATCATGCATTTTGACACACCTATTTGGACATCAGTCACACACTAGTCCTATGTTTTGTTTCACATTAATGGATTTTATCTTTTAATAGGTAAAGTTAAAAACATAATTAAATAAACTGTAAAACTTTTTATCTTATCCTCACCTTTTGTTATTCAAAACAAACTGTTATCCAGTATTACCAAGTTCATTCATTCATCCATTCATTCACTGATTCATCCTATAGCATCATAATCAACAAGATGACACAGATACTACTCAATTTTGTCACACATTATCTGTGACCCACCTGCTAAAAAATGGAATAACTCCGTTATAAAGCAAGCGTTTGTTACAAATTTGGTGTCATTTTAAAGAAGAGATCGTTAGCTAATCATATAATGCATCAAATAGATGAACAAGATTCAAACAAATGAGATATAGGTGGCTAAAAAAAAGTTTCCAAACTTATTTTTGAGAAGTTTATATAAGGTTCCACTGTAAAGTTCGGATAAAACAAAGTCTTGTTGACCACTTCATTTTCAGAAAGGAAACTATATGATTATTAGTTATTCCCTGTTTGCTCATGCAATGAGAAAATGTTATGAATGGTGTGGATATAGCCAAGTGCAATCAAAAGATGGTGAAAATATCCAAACCCATTGGCAGGATTGTCTTATAAAATGAGTTCCCCTTAACATCCCTTCCATTGTATCTTACAAGAGAGAAGCCATTATATTATTGATGTATTCCTGTTTTGTTTTAACAAAACAGGGAAAAAATAACTCCACCAAGCAGTAATTTGTAAGTTTAATACACTCTGCCCAGCAAATATCATAGGTCAAAAATTGATCCAATTACAGCAGGAGGATAATAATATGAAGGAGAAACTGTTATTTCAAGCTTCAAGAGTATATAAAAACATGAACATTAATTACAAAAACCAACAAAGAGATTGCAATGTATCTGATCCATGATTTCCTGCTTAATATATGTTTTTTGTTTTTTGAAAATCAAATTTTTTATAATCAAAATTTGATGAACATGAATCTTGCTTCACAAATCAAAATGCACCCAAAATGTAAACCATTCATGTAAGTATTGTCTTACAAATCATCACAGATAAGTTTACATTCTCACATTACCTGCATGGATTGTATTGCATTTTACTGATACCATCATTCCCAAACTCAATTTACTTTCCTGAGTAGAGTATTATCTCATTTCATGGATGTCCTTACAGGTATGGAGTTTCAAGGTAAGCTCTCTATGCCTGACTTCCTGATTGCATCACCAGATTTGAAGAATAACATCTTTGTTTCCATATTTATATTTCTAAACGTAGTTCTATCATCACTAACTAATCTGTTGAAACCTCAAGATCCCTATCATTTGATAGTTACAATGATTACTTGGTTACATTATAATTTCACATATTTTTGGTACATTTATTTTCTCTTGTAATGTTTGACAGACATAATTAGTTTTTCCTTTAGATTCAAGTTTTTAATATTGGGTGATCAGATCAATGAGTTTCTGTGAAACTTTTATTAAAAAGTGATGAAACACGCTAATGATGAATATCTATGACAAGATCAGGATGAACAATGTCCTGCTGGCTATAAAGGAATATTTCAGTACATGACATAGTCAAGTGAAAATGTAAACAACTCAATGTCATCATCAATGGACAAAATTCAGTACAATAAAAATATATAATATAATAATCATATTTATTTTTTTTTTTTGTACGGAGAGAAGTTAAAAAAAACCCTCTTATTGTGTCTGGCAATGTTTTAAAATGGTTTATGGTCAATTATGTGTCAACTCACCAAATATGAATATGCAGAAAGTTTAAGATTCAGTTTAAAAAAAACCTGTGCTTAAGGTTTCTAAAAACAGACTTTATCTTAAGCTTCCGTCACCTGATTTATAAAGAATTGCCACTTTCCCCATAACAATTGAAAAAAAAAAAAAAATCCAAGGAAAAACGTTTTATTTCCAGTAATCTTTTTCATAAATCTAAATTGACACCAATTTGGTACTTCAGGAGTGCACAGAAACTCTAGAAAGGCAATACATTTTCTCATTTTAAAAGGGAATCAAAATTGTTTTGGTAAAGAAATGTACAGAGACAAACAAATTTTGATTAGCATTGGAAGGGGATACAAATGTTTGTCAAAACATTTTGGGTCTTCATTCTGATTTAAATTGAAGTGATGTCATTGGAGTAAATTCCCCAATTGTTAATTACACCTCGGTATTTCACAATGAGGATAAGAAATCATGATAGCAAATATCTTGCTCAATGACAGTACAGTGGTTAGTGGTTAGAAGCAGGAAAGGCTTACTTGTGCATCTCTCTTTGATTAAAATCATGCTCCTCCAAACTTTCACCCAGTTAGGCCTAAAAAAAACTGTTT
Source organism: Ophiothrix spiculata (assembly GCA_000969725.1). NCBI lineage: Eukaryota > Metazoa > Echinodermata > Ophiuroidea > Amphilepidida > Ophiotrichidae > Ophiothrix > Ophiothrix spiculata. Next base: position 9,460 of record JXSR01S030635.1, on the reverse strand, counting down.
GATTGGCGTAACCCGACCGACCCTATGTTTACTGCCGAACCTAAATATTTTTATTTTTTTGAGCATGGTATAAAACCTCCAAATCCCAAATTTGATGGGAATTGAATCATGGGGGCCCAAGATATGGCTTGCAGGACATTCAAAATGACAAATAAAAGATATGTTACAGAAAAAGTGAAGATGTTTTTGAATATGTGTCAAATATTTTGTGTTCTTGTATATGAAAAAAAAATCCGACCTACCTACCCTATTTTTTTCCCTATGTTACGCCAATCAAATAATTATTTTAGGCCTTAGCCCAAGTCAACATTTCCCACAAGAAGCACGTCTGCTTCCTATGTAAGACATTTCCTCAGCAGGTGTTTTTGACTTATTCTCACATCCTGGTTTGTTCATAGGTTTCATCAAAAATAGTGTGCATTATTCAGATTCTTCATTATGCTCTGTATTTAACATTTTATGCCATTCATTTACTAGCACATACTTTATGACTTGCTCTTTCCTTTTTAACAAGTTGTTTTTGTTGATGATGTGTTTTTTTTTTCAAAGACAAACATATAGTTTTTCAACTTTTTGTGTTGATAAGCAATAGTGAGCACTTCATACAGTCCAGGTGTATTTCTTTGAATATACACCATTTATCATTTCAGATGATGTGTGATAGGGAATGAGTATACTCATACTGAAAATCTCTGTTTTAGTCTATGACAGTTTTTCATTCTTGCAGCGAACATAACCCTTGCATGAATCTACATACATGTTGATTGACATGTTGACTGTTTAACATCTCAACAAGGTATCAAATTTACCTGTTGAGTTCATATTATCTGAGCAAACCCATCCATATCACACAAAACATACTTGCTTTTTTTTTGGGGGGGGGGGGTAATTGCATACCGGCATTACACTATTCTATCCAACCTATTTTAAATGAAAGAGTACAACCTCAGACAGGTAATCATATATAGTAAAACAATCCCATTTATTACTTACACCAACCCATATTTCCAGGCTAAATTTAATGCAAAGTAACCAAGATCTTTTATCCTTTTAATACCTTTCTAAAGATGACAAAATGATGTGGACCCATAGGCAACTTTTTGAGTTAAATAACATCACCACGTTGAGATGCAGAAACACTACAATTGACTGGCTTGCTTCTATGAAACAGGTGACAAAAATAACATGAAAATGACAACATTGCACAATACAATGTTTTTCAAGGTCTACAACACTGGTGAAAGTAGATTTGTTCTGTGTCTTATTTTTCAATCACTTGACTTGACAAAGTGTTTTTTTGGACAGGATCAACGTTCTCAAAGCATGCTGATTTCTGGGCCTTGCTGACATCGGGAAACGCAAGGATTCTTTCTGCATGAGCATTGAAATTCAATTTGTTTTAGCACTGTATAAATGCCTCAAGTTTGATTTGCAAAAATGGCTTCCAAAGCTTTTATTTTCCATTAAAACAAAAATAAGGTCAATAGTAATAAGAAAGGAAACTAAGCTAAATTGATGTGGCAAAAATATAGCATGATATAGGCCTAATGATAGTTAATATATAATGGGACTAAAGCAAATACAAAAGGTACAAAACAGAAAACGCTCTTTCTTTTTTTAACAGGCAACAGATTATGTCAACAGTGTTTTTCAAACGCCAACATACTGCTTTAAATCTTATAGTGTTAACAAAAAATACAGATGCACACAGTTTAAACAATCCAGGTATATTTCCTTTAGTACATCATTTCCATTTTCAGATTTTATTCATAATGAAAATTTCTGTTTTGGTCTATGACTTCAGTTTCATATCATTACTCATCACATACATATCGGCATATCTTGTTTTCAATGGTTTACCAGTACACTATTCTATCAGACCTATATTGAACCTTTATGTATTGAACTTTACTTTCATTCATTGTTTGTGCCTTTCATGTGCCTTAGTGCAAATTTTTGTTTTCATTTTGGTACAATATAAATGCCAGGTAGTAGTAGTATTATTTTACATAATACAGTACTACTTCAGCCAGCTTTTATCATAGTAATAAACCCCCCATTTGTTACTGACCTGACACCAACCCATATTTCCAGGCTATATCTAATGCATAGTAACTGAGTACTTTTATCCGTATAATACCTTCCTAAAGATGCTGAAATGGTCTGGACCCTTTGGCAACACTGAGCCAAGTAAGCAAAAAAAGCTGAGCTAAAGCAAAACTACATTTGAATGGCTTATTTTTAAGACAGTGGTGACAAAAGTAACACAAGCAAAATGACAAAACTGAAAAATAAGCACCTTGTACAACAAGAATGCTGAAAGTAATTTTGTTCTGTGTCATTTTGTTCCACCTAACTTCAACAGGTGATTTTATGTCATGGTTCTCCCTCGCCCACATACAGCACTCATATTGCATCTTGGTTTGATTGCTTGTGGGCCTTGTTGACATTAAAGCATGCATGTATTCTTTTTCTTTGTTCTAGCAGATGTTTAAATGCTTGATGTTTTAATTGCAAACAGATGGTTTCCAAAGTCTTTATTTTTCATCAAACAAGGAGTCTTAACAGGATAGTTAAGATTTATTTGTAGGACAAAATGCTAATTATTAGTCAAAAACATCTTATCATAATTTATTTCAACTAAATTTGTCTTTAACATATATTTTCACTAAGAAAATGAAAGGAACCCAATCAAAAGCATTACAAATATGAAATTTGTTCCAAATAAATGTTTTTGAATAGATTCAGACATTTTTATAATGGAAACAAGGAATTCCTTTTAATTCCTAACTCTCCAAGCTATTCTCTTTGCAGTAGTCAAGTCACATATCTTTGTATATATGGACACTTCCACACAACAAAATCTGAAGGGATTAATAAAGGTTTCTAGTATAATTTGACTTGCTACCAGAAAAATGAAGAAAGACAAAATCACCATGTCATTACTACTTAGCAGGCAAAGCAATATTAAATCCAACACTGTACATTCAACTGAACCATTCAACCATTTTAGCATGTTTTTAATGATACAGTTGAACATATTACCACTTTTTAATGCTGATATAAAATTTATGACTTTTTCATAATTTTCATCTTCTTAACTGTACAAGGAAATGCACTTAAAAGTTCCACAGGCATTACTGGAATCAGCAGCTGTTGTATAAAATAAAGCAAAAACCGGAAAGAAATTAAAATCAGATCATGTTACAAATATATTGGAACAGTAATAATATATTTTCACTTTTCAACAAATATACAACATTGGAACAGCATTGACCTTGCAATTTTTTTCTCACTTATACCCTTATAACTTTTGATCAAATCTCTCATCAAGGCTTCTATTAGCCTCAGTTTGAGGCCCATGGCAGGCTTTTAATGGTAATAGGCCTAATGTTTAGGCTGTTTTGAAATTCATTTTTAACAAGTTTTCTTCTTCTCCCACTATACAGGGTATATCAAAAAGAAGTTTACAGTGATAACAGTGCCTCTATTTCAAAAAGTATGATACATTCTGTAAATTTGTTTTTAATTATAAGTAAAATAGACCATTGTCTTTCCATAACAGAAAAAATTACAGATGAACGTAAAAACCGAATCAAAAGTTATGTTCAGAACATTGATGTAGTTACACTTGGAATGAATTTGACCTGGGAAATTGATACCAATAAAGGTGGCCTGATACAACATGTATAAGGGCATATTACATAATACTGTTACCTTAGTACAGTATCAATTTTTTTCTTCATTTTTTATTGTGGGAAACCTTGTGGTATTGATGAAAATGGAAAAAGAAGTATAACAATAAAATATTAAAAATGGAATCTAACCTCATTATTAACATCTATAGGTACAAATTGAAATTAAAAAATTTAAAAATAAAATGTACATTTAAATTTAAAATAAAAAAAGAAAAGAATCTAAAAGAAATAAGATCACCATCCCAAGCCCAAGATATAAAGATAAAGGGACACCCAAAGGACTTGATCAAGTCTAATCACTAATCAAGGCTTTCCTACCCTAACTAAATTTAAGGTCTTATTGTCCCAACTTATGTCCTTCTCATGTTTATGACTCACTTTTTAAAAATGAACATTATCAAGTACCAATTGTCTGTCTAAACAATCTACATACCTGCCAGAATCTTAAAATACCATCAACCTATGAGAATATGTTCCTGCTGCCAGTATGTATGCTAGAGGCCAAAGGTGTGGAGCTGTCACAATTATGAAAACTTATTTCATTAGCTAACCAAACCTGTGGCATATGGGTTGGATAACTGCCACATTATACAGTCTGTAACAATGAGTATGTCTCATATTGTAAAAGAAGAAACATGTCAAGCAAAAAACAAGTTGGAGTAAGACACTATTATATTTAAACACACCTTGTCATAGACATAACCATTAAACTATTTGCTAAAGCTTTAATTATGAGTTCTCCCTTATATCACTTCGCTACACAAACATCTTTAGTCTAAATAATGATTAAAATGACTTCATTAGCATGATTAATAGATACAAGAGAAAGTTGAAATCTAAGATTCAATTAAGCTTTGAGATTATGAAAAACACATAAGAGAATTACTGAGAATAATTATCCCCCAAAAGCAATTAAGGTGATCTAAATTTTCTTTCTTCAGTCCCTGTTTTATGAAATTTTCGCATAATACTAAAATATATAAAGTATTTACATTTTGCTTCATAAATCACTATGTACCCAAAAATATACACTTTACATAACTTTGTTTCACATCATCACATACCATATAGCTTACAGTATCAAATTTCCTGAACATATTGTCTGACATTTTACTGATAACATCATTTCCAAACTCAATTTGCTTGTCTGGGTATAGTATTATCCCATTTCATGGATGGCTTTAGGTGTTAAATTTCAAGGTAAGCTCTCTGTACCTTATTTCATGATATTGCATTACTAGACTTGCATAATTAGATCTTGTTTCAAAATTTCATCAAATATGTTTCTAAACTTGGTTCTATCATGAATAACTTTAATTTGTTGACACATTAAAGGCTCTTGGCATGTGGAATTTACTGTGATTACTCAATTTCTAGTTCAAATTTCATATATTGACATATTTGACCTATATATGTTTTCTTCTCAGGTTTGCATAACATATCAGACACTACCTCAAAAATAATCTTAAATCATAAGAGTGTTTCATCACTTTTTAATGTAAGTTTTGACTACAACTCAGTGGTAATTCAATTACCCAAATTCTTAACTTGAACTTGAGTCTAATTATTTGAAGTTTTTATAGTCTTTAATTTTTGTCATGTGGCCCACTTTGGACCAATCATAGACAATATATCATGTAGTGCGAGCGCTGCCCTACTTAGGAAGTTGTTTTGTTATTTTCTGGTCTAGCGCCCTCTGTAGTTTTAGCAGAAGTAAAATAGCCGCGTACAGAGTGACGTCTAGAGCTACCTGACGAAATAGTTTTCTACCACACAAATGCAGTTTTCAAAACATTGATTGATATGGTTTGTAATGTAAAGTATAACGGAAGTAGGAAAGAATGAACTGGTGATTAAAATGTTGAATAGAAGTAAATAGAAGTCCGATAATTGCATTACTTCAGTCAAGCCTTCATCCATGTATCAAGTGCATATCAGGGAAAACTATCATGACCATAGGGTAGAATGGGGATTTTGGTACATCGTAGTTTATCGTAGTTCATCACTCTCAGGGAGCCTGGCCACCCTAAACTCCCTGCACTAACATATCATGCTGTACATGAACAATATCAGAATAAACAAAGGGTGAACAACTACTTCATTTTCAAAAAGGGAAAAATACAGTCAAAGTGTCCAATAGAAATCAACATCAAATTTCACTAAGACAATGAAAATATTTTTTATTGTGCTCTGTATTTAATATCTTATCTCACTTATGAACAGTACATACTTTTGACTTGCTCTTTTCTTTTTTAAAATTGTTTTCAAAGAAAAACATCTTGATTTTGAACTCAAGGCACTATGAAGCAATTAATGAATAATCCACAGTAGAGATGTATATCTTTGAATATAACATTTCCAGTTTCATATTTTGTTCATTTTCCTTTCAGAGATGACTTGTCAAGTTAATTCACATTTCAGAGTCCTTACACATTTACCATAAATGCTGACATAGTGTGCATCATGTTTTGCATCTACTTCCACTTTACTGCATAACTTTACCACATCTGCAACAGATCTAATTTGCTTACAAATAAGAGTACTGCTCAGCCATCTTTTATCAAAGTAATAAAACCCATTTGTTACTGACACCAACCCATATTTCTAGGCTACATCTAATGCATAGTAACTAAGTACTTTTATCCATATAATACCTTCCTAATGCTATTGTTACAAAAGCCGAAGGAAGCCGCAACGCCGGTGTGACATCGGTATGACACCGGTGAATGCTAGCGATGCCTGGTCGGTCACCAGTGGGGGATAGATGGTTATGTGACCATAACTGTAGACTAATAATTAAATTCTTATGGCATGTTTCCAGCATCTCTACGGCTCATGGACACCGACCAGTCTCCGCACAGACACTGTCCACAAAAATCTTGGACAGAGAGAGAGTCGTTGGTTCGAAAGAGGAGTAAAGGAGGCTATTTGGGTGAGGGCTGAAGAACCCGCCCTTATTCGCACAGGAGGGGTCAGGCACAATCTGTCATACGCTTGGGACAGGGCTATAAAATTTTACCTTGAAAGATGATGTCATCACATCATTCTGTGATGTCATCCTGCTTCAATAACTAGCATAAAGGCCCAGATCATCACAACTTAGCTAAAGGGTGATGGTATCACCGGCAACATCGGTTCTCTGCTCAGTGAGTATATTATTCTGGTTGTCAAGATTTAATTCATACTTATTTATTGTGTTAATATAATAACCAAGTTAAGTGTTGAGCTGAAGGGAAACTGCAACTGACTGGTTAATTATTTCTAACAAAGAAGTGACAAAAATAACACAAAACTGAGAAAGTTGATAAAAAGTATCTTTTACAACACCAAAAGATATTTCCAAAGTATATAGTGCTAGTGAAAGTACTTTTATTGTGTGTATTTGTTTTACTTGATTTTACCAGGTACTTTTATGGAATGATTTACCCTCACCCACATAAAACATTCACATAGGATCTTGCCTCTGGGCCATGTTGACATTACAAAATATTTGCATACTTTCCGCATGTACTTTAAAATTCATGAGAGTCATGTTCTAGCAGGTGTTTAATTACTATATGATTGATTTTCAAACAGATGGTTTCCAAAGTTGTATTTGTCATCAGAAATGATAATAACACAGGCTAACAGGGATTGCCAGGATTTGTTTACAGAAAAAGAACAAGTGAGAATTAAGCCAAAAACTCTAACAATATCTGATTTGAACTACATGATCTAAACAGATTGTACCTTGAAAAATAAAGGAAACATTATTTATACCATAACATAATATAAGAAAATGTCTAACCACAGTCCTACCATTTACTCAATATCATGAGTGTATGTACGGTCATATAGTTTGAGAAAGCTACAACATATTGATTACTTGTCCAAACTGAACACATACATATGAATGCCATACGCTATCATAATATCCCCTTTAATAGCTAAAGCGGGATGAATTCTATAATATCTACATTTTCTATCATATAGGGGTATATTTTATGGAACCGTTTCTTTTATATTAATATTCTTCAAACACTTTTTTTCCTAATAAAAAAGGGATTCCATTAGTGTTTATCTCCCTGGTACCCGGAAACAAAACTTTTGATTATGTAATGACTATCTATGGAGTTTCAATACTGCTAGGAAAGCAGAAAGTTTGCAGAAGAAAATAGACTACCACCTACTTTGATTAACAAGTCCCTTTTGTTTTTAATGAAATATTTTACAACAGATTTTAACAATATATCTTAAATGTAAACTTTAGTACAAGAGTGCATTGTCTTCCGCATTATGACATACTGGGATAAGTTAGAATCTCACATTACCTCAACATAGTGTTTGACATTTTAATGACAATATCATTCCCAAACTCAGGTAGTGTTGAATTTCAAGGTAAGCTCTCTATGCCTTATTTCATTATTGTAATACTAGATCTGCATAATTGCATAGTTCACTGAATAATTTTATGATGTTTCTAAACTCATTTCTATCACTGATAACTTTAATCTGCTGAAACCTCACCGTCTTATATCTTTTGGTATTTTACTTTGACAATTTCAAAGTTTAATTTCATGTATTTTGACACATGTATGTACCTCTTTCCAGGTTTGAATGATAATAATTGAACTTTTTTTAGACACAAAATCAGGTTTCACATTTGGGTTATTGGATCATTAAAGCAATACTATAAGATTTTGATCAAAAATGATTTACAGTAAAAACACCATAAAATGAAGGAATGTGACTGTCTAAAAGCGTTTTCAAGTGTATTTTGTCAAAAAATTGTTTTGCCACTGAAAAATGAATAAAAAGGACATGCATGCTTTCCTATACAAATACATGTTGAATTAAATTCAAGATCCCGAATGTAATTCAACAAATGGCCATAACAGAAAAAGTAAGCATATTTGAGCCATATCGTTTGGAGGGTATTTATATCTACCAAAAACAAACCCAAAAGCCAAAAAAATCAAAAGTCATGGGTGACAGGGGGTGCTTCATTTTAAACACTTTATAGTATTGCTTTAAGTTGCTGTCAAACTTTTAATTAAACAATGATGAAACACTCTTCTGATATTATCTCAATATATACATGGTAAGATCAGAATAAACAAAACCTTGTTGACAACTATTCCCAAGCGACAATGTAAACAACTCAATGTCACTGTTTATGTTCAAAATGAAAAAGTGTAATATATTACCACTATTTTGTTCCTATTTTCTAGTACAGATAGGTTAAAGGGGATTGGACAAGTTCAGCATCATCCCAATTTTGTCCACATATTTAGGGATTTTTACATCATTTGAAGTGTTAGCAGTAATAATAGAAGCATGCAAAGTTTCATTGCTAAATTCAACTCCTATAAATCAGATTTTCTTTTGTTATTAATTATTGTTGTTA
>JXSR01S030634.1:3757-25051 GCA_000969725.1 Ophiothrix spiculata | reverse complement strand
ACTCACTCGCTTTGCCTATCTATTGCTTGTTTAACCAGCATAAGAACTGATGTGTAAAATTAAAACCAACTTTTTGTGGTCACATACATTACAGGAGATACAATCAGGAGTACTGAAAGATGGAATAAACCTTAGGCAACAAATTTCTAATCCATTTATCACCTTGAAATCTTGTATAATTATCTTCACTTATACTCTATTGCAAATATTACATGTGAAAATAATTTTGTTGAAACCTTTTTTTTGTTGATAATATAGACCAGAGTTGCTGAGGCGACTGAATGACTGCATCTTCTTGAATGAGGAGTACCAGAAATCTTTCCATAAGACCAAGGAAAAGCTAAGAGAGACCCCAGAGGAGAGACAGTTTGAATTCAGGTATAGGCAAAAAAACCCCAAATTTGTTTTTGGTAACATGCTTGAAAAGTACAATGCGGTATGCGCTTTTTTTATTTTTTACTCTTTGAAAATGCAATGCGATATGCTATTTTTCGTTGTTTTTTTTTTTTACAAAAAATGCTAACTTGATCAGCTGATATTCAGACTGTAAAGCCATGAACATCAACATGCATGCATTCATATTAATTTGACCCAAATTTTTATCTGAGAGCATATATATTCGTACTTGTTCGACTGTTGTATGGCTGTAAATTCTAATGGTTGTGGACCATTGTTTCGAGCCAGTATCTTAGAAGCGCTAAATATTTCGCTGGCTCTCACATATGAACGATTAAGTTTTTAGTGTAAGTCTCCAGTAAGCTTTTTTACAGAATTGTTTTACTTATCAAAAATAAAGATTTTTTTTTGATACGAAATATGAAATAAAATTAATGCGGGAAATATGTAACTTAACAAAAACGCTCGCGGGTTACCAGAAACAAACTTGTTTCTTTTTTTTTGCCTAATGATCAAATGTCTATAGGATGACATAAAACAAACACGTTATGTAGAATCCTGGATATCTATCCATAGGTAAAGTCAAACCAGTATGTCTTTATTAAACCAAAAAAACAATTATTTTTGTGTTGCCCTCAAGCAGAATTTTTTTTAAAATGAGTCGGTCGATTGGAAAATAATCTGAGCAAAATTGAGTGCTTTCCCAAATCTAATCTATTTTTTTAAAATTTTTGACTAGTGTCTGTTGCTGAGGGCAACACAACAACTTTCTTTTTTGCCTTAGGTAAATCTTAGGTAACACATTTACAATAAATGAGGAAAACACAGTGTACAATTTCTGTGGTGTTTAAAAAGTTAATCGCAAGTCTGTTAAATGTCAAAAAGAAGTCAGATTATCCAGTTACAGTTAAAAATGCTGAACCTGATATTAATACCAGCTGGTTAAAGTTTTTATTCAGCTAAATGTTGCATGGAATCATTGAACATTACTTCTGTTAAATTCTCTGATCACAGATGATCCATTTGCCTATAAAGTTTGCCCACTATAACCAGCCTGATCACTCCATTTTTGCTACAAGCGTTAGATGATTTATATAAAGTTATGGTAATATTTGTCATTTCAGTGAGAATTACATCTTTGGGAAGTTTGATACGTTTTGCAAGCGTCTGGAGCGCATTGCTGATATGGTAAACACTATGGAGAGTCTGAATATATTAGGTGATGTGAAGATTGAGGGCACGGATAGCATCTTTGTCAGATTCCAGGGCATTGTAGCCACATATAAGAAGAAGAATTATGATGTGCTTGATCACAGAAAGGGGGAGGTAGGTGACAAATTTGACACGTTTTGTAAGCGTTATCAGCAGTATCAGAAGATTGCTGATACAATGGAAAAATCTGCATACCTGTCAACATTTTCAAATTCTGATTCGGGAGACTTTTATAATCGCTCCAATTTATGAGTAACGTTTACGTGCAACTGACATGAGGCCCAGAAGGTACACCAAAAAAGTTACGTAGCTTTTGAAACTGAAAAGGGACAAAAAGGGTCTCCAAAGCACACATACGACTCACAAAAGCGATCTTATTTTCAATCACGTAACAAAATGTACCGTGTAACTGGTCTGAAATACACGCTAGCAGAATATTGCGGTATAATTTTTTTTCAATGCGGGAGATATTGGCAGATTTTTTTAAAAAGCTGGAGATATGGCTATCTGATCGGGAGATCGGGAGGGCTGACTAAAATTGGGAGACCTCCGCCTAAATCGGAAGACTCGACAGGTATGAATCTGAATATCTGAGGTGAGACTCAGTTATCTTTACAAAATGTCCCAACACTTTTCTTAAAACTGTTTTGTCATTGATTTGAACAGGAATTTAGTGTGCGGTGTTCATTTCTTCTGATGTAGTATGTCATCTTGGGGATAAGATATATTATATCATGTTTACAGTGATTTGAGCCGTGCAATAGTTTGTACTATTGCACGGCATGAAACAAACCTGTGTGATATCATGATATAAAACAAATATTGAATGCCTATGCACGTGCAATAGTATACAAATATTGAATGCCTGAGAGTGCAATAGTACAAAATATATCATGAGGTCAAATTTTGACTTTTCTATTTCACGAGGCGTAGCTGAGTGAAATGGATCAGTCCAAATTTGACCGAATGATATATTTGTACTATTGCACGAGCATAGGCATTCAATATTTGTTTTATATCATGATATCACACAGGTTTGTTTCATGTCGTGCAATGGAAAATAATTTTTGCACGGCTCAAATCACTGCAATCATGATATAATACAAAATATATCACTCGGGTCAAATTTGGACTGATCCAATAGAAAAGTCCAAATTTGACCTCATGATATATTTTGTACTATTGCACTCTCAGGCATTAAATATTTGTATAATATGATGTAGTTGAAATAAAGAAATATCTGTGACAAAATCAAATACAGGAATCACTGCTTATATTTAAGGTGGCCTAGCACAGATAGAATTCCTCTATTTTTCCAATTTGTTGATATATGGTGTTTTCATATGGGCTGATCACATTTCTGAAGTAAAAAATGGGGGTCACCGACTTAGTTTTTAAGAAAATCCACCTAAAAACAATTTGTTTCACCACTTTTTACCATTGACCTCTATGGTAAAATCAAAATAAATCAGACAAAAACACTTGTTAATTCAAAAATGGCTTTATTTTGTTCTCTCTTTTCCACATATGTTTTGATCCTCATATAATTCTTTAAAAAACAGAATAAAAAATATGGTCACCGACTTACTTTTTGAGATAGTAAGCTAAATTAAGCAAAAAATTGACATTTTTTTTAGCAATGACTAATACCTTATGCACTGCGCTTTGCGCCCTGCGTCGTCAGAAGCAACGGGCACGGTCTTATGCGTGAATATAAAAATGACGCACATCTAAGATCGCTTTATATTAAAGCGCATGATACAGTACGCCAGAAAGTACGCTAAAAGCCCTGGATAAATACTTTGAAATTGTGTTCAACATTGCTGATATCAGCTCACTCGTGTCCGACACCGTTTCTGTGCTAGGCCACCATAATCAGAAAGATGATATATAACTGGTTTTGTTACAACCAAAGATGCCTGATAGACCCAGGGTGTGAATGGAGGAATCATACTTTATGCATTCAGGCCAGAGGCCTATCCATCTAAGGTGATTGGCACAGGCTCCATAATTATAAAATGCAGTGATTGAAACTTTTAAGGTGTATCTTATATAGGAAAAGTGTGATGACTATGTCTTATTCTGTGCTTTTTTGTCTTGACAGTTTGACCATGACTATATGGAGTTCCGTGCTCAGATTGATAGCATTCACTTCCAACTGCAGAGTTTTGTAGACCAATGGTTTGAAAAACCCCTCACGGTAAGTCACTTCTCATCTGCTGTATACCTTATCAAGTCTTCTGTGAAAGTTACACTATACGAAATTTATGTCTTTGGTGTCCAGACATTGCTTATTATTTTTATTTTTCAAAACTCATTTAGTTATCTTATTAAAACTTTGGATGAATAATATGCATTGAGCTAAGCACCCATTTTTGTATTATTTATTTGTTTGTCAAAGAATATTTGATTCTGATAATAGTTCTTAGGCTGACCCAAACTTTAGAGCTTTTAAATCCTTTCTTTTTTTGGAATATAATTTGGCCAAGAAAAAAGAAAGATTATTTTGACTTTAACTGATGGTTTGACCTGTCTGATTTTACCATGATTCTTGAACTTGAGTGTATGTTATTTTACATATACACTTGCGCTCTAAAGTATTTCAGCACAATTATAAACGTTCAAAAACGTCATACTAGTACAGGTAAGTTATCTATTCAATATGAATAAATTGATGTTTCTTTTGATATTTGATCTTCCATTGCCATAAAAATGGCTGATTTCATGGACCATTTACAAATTCACCACAAGTGCAAGTCTCATTACCATGTAACTAATCAATTTTCATAACCTCGTTATTACCTTGTAACAGGATAGAATATTTTCAGGTTGTAAGTTTTAAAACAAATGTGCAGAAATGTAAATAAACTCATTTTTTTATGTTCAGACGAAAGAATAATATGCATTACGTGCCATATTTTCAAATACAATGAATGCAATTCCGGAATAGTTATTTCGATAATTTTACAATATTGATTCTGTCAAAAAATGATGAAAATCGGATATACGCCTTTTGAGATATGGCTGAATAAAGGTTTTGTGTGGAAATACTTTAGAGCGGCAGTGTAGTTATGACTTTAATATGTGCTGCTTGCTTGCGTGTAATTTTTTAATGATCTTTGATGATTTGTGATTCTTATTCTTGTTTTGAAAAATAAAAGCACAGGACACTGAATTGATCTATTTTATGAAAAAAAAGAAGAATAAATGACTTGCATTGTTATCTATGTACCACAGACTGAAAAAGCTCTAGAGCTGCTCACCAAGTTTGAGAAAATAGCCGGCAACCACCTGAGTCTCAATGACAAATACATGAAGGTCCTCTTCAACTACGGCCGTGATTTAGAGACAGTACGCAAGCTGTATCAGAAGGGCAAGGATGACCCGCCTGTACCAAGGAACTTCCCTCCAGTGGCTGGCAAGATCACATGGGCTAGGCAGTTGTACAGGAAGATTGATCATCCTATGAGGGCATTCAAGAAGAAACCGGAAGTTCTTAGGGTAAGTCAAACTTTAATGTCGGAAAAAAAAACACATTCCTCACTTTCTGTAGCATTTTCAGTGCAATTAGTTTTAGAAAGAATCTCTGTTGAATGTCTATTTTATTGTTCTTATTTCTTTGTGAGTGTAAGTTTGAAGCAGGAACTTGTTTATTTGTTTCAGATTAAATTTGTATGGTATTCAAATCTTGACATTTTTTTCATTTCATCCATCTGCATTCTAGACTGGTGAAGCCAAGAAAATCATCAGGAATTTCAACAAGATGGCATCTGTACTGCTGGAATATGAAGTAAGTAATGACTGAGACTATGTGCTAAAATATTTTGTTTACTAATCTTCTGTTGAATATTCTACAGGTTTGCTTGATTTGATAGACCAGTGTCAAATTTTCAATAGACCAAAATATAAAGATATGCTATAACATAAGAGACGGTCATGTAATTAAGGGACATTTCTTTTAAAGGGCAGTGTTTCTAGAGATTCAGAAATGAACACTAATTTTGTTTTTATGACAAAGAGACCAATATAAGAATTGCTTGATGTGAATGTATAATTGACTTGGTAAATGCCAAAGGGTTTATTGGATCAATATGATCATAGCTTCTTTGGGCTATTGGAAAAATGTAAGATTAAGAAACCATAGGTCTCGGGTGTAATTACTTATCTTCCTTGAATGCCAAAAACCACAGGAAAAAGTTCATTATAAAGTACAGGGGCCATATTCATAAAGCACACTAAAATGCAACTTTTCTAAGAGTTTCCCTTAAAGTTAGCAATTTTTTTTGGGGAAACACTTAAAAATTAAGTGCAAGAGTTGCCCTTAGGCTAAGTGTGCTTTATGAATACGGGTCCAGGAGACCACCTTTGGATGGCAACATGAAGCACTTTCTACACACTTATAAACAACAATCAACATTTTTCACAGTTTTAAAGATTTATTATAATACAGTGTCACTTTTCCTCTAATAATTATAGCCATGTTTTTTAATGCTGTCTACTGACTTCAAATCTTACGTGTATCTATTCCAGTTGCTGTACCATCGCGGCTGGTTCCGTGCTGGTTCAGTGCTGTCGAAACCATCCGTTCAGGTCTCAACTCCTCCCTACTGGTACGGCACCCAGAAACCAAGGAATTGTTTGTAAACTTTGACCCTCACTGAAACTGTTTTGTATCTCTTTCAGTTGCTGTACCATCGCGGCTGGTTCCGTGCTGGTTCCCTGCTGCCGACACCATCCGTTCCGGTCTCAACTCCTCCCTGCTGGTGCGACACCCAGAAACCAAGGAATTGTTTGTCAACTTTGACCCTCACTGAAACTGTTTTTTTATCTCTTTCAGTTGCTGTACCATCGCGGCTGGTTCCATGCTGTCGACACCATCCGTTCAGGTCTCAACTCCTCCCTGTTGGTGCGACACCCAGAAACCAAGGAATTGTTTGTCAACTTTGACCCTCACTGAAACTGTTTTGTATCTCTTCCAGCTGCTGTACCATCGCAGCTGGTTCTGTGCAATCGACACCATCCGTTCAGGTCTCAACTCCTCCCTGCTAGTACGACACCCAGAAACCAAGGAATTGTTTGTCAACTTTGACCCTCACTGAAACTGTCTTGTATCTATTCCAGTTGCTGTACCATTGTGGTTGGTTCCGTGCTGTCGACACCATCCGTTCAGGTCTCAACTCCTCCCTGCTAGTACGACATCCAGAAACCAAGGAATTGTTTGTCAACTTTGACCCTCACTGAAACTGTTTTGTATCTATTCCAGTTGCTGTACCATCGTGGTTGGTTCCGTGCTGTCGACACCATCCGTTCAGGTCTCAACTCTTCCCTACTGGTGCGACACCCAGAAACCAAGGAATTGTTTGTCAACTTTGACCCGCAAGTGTTTGAGTTGATCTCTGAAGCCAAGTACCTGACCAAGATGAATCTTGAGATCCCTGAAGCTGCTGGTGTGCTGGTGCTCAGGGAGGAGGCGGTGAAAAACAACTATGTGGCGTAAGTAAATAAAGTCCAGGGACTTCCATTTGAAATTTCCAGGGGCTCTATCAGAAGCTCTCCTGAAGTTCTTTAGGGGAGCAATTAGGGCAGCCATCTGGAAATCTGGAAATTTGGATGTTAATACCATAATGCAAGGCGCTCTATTAATTGAGCTCCCATAAAGCATTTGAAGGGAGCAGGGTGGCTCAACAGAGCTTACTCTCCTCAAATTGAAGTCCCTGAAAGTCTACCATTTCTTTAGCCTGTGTTCGTGCTAAGGCTGTTTGGAGCGGTATTTGGCGCAGGAGCTTGGAAAATTTGCACAACAGGTTTCGGAAATTAAAGGTGTAGGGTCCCATACTGCTTCTAGAACACTGATCAATATTTTGACTAATTTTTATATCATCTGAGCTATTTCTCTGATGCAGGTTAGCTATCATAACTCTGCATTATTGTTTCCATATTGCTTCTCTTGTGTTTGTAGGAAGCACAATGATTGCCCAAAATGTATATTGTGCACTTTTCTTATTCTGCAATGCCCATTCTACAAAACCTTACATTTTCAGATGCTCAAAACCATTCTGATTTATGGAAAAAATAATTAATTTATAATGTGTTTTCATTTTTCTGTTTACAAAAGAAAATAATGGCTGGCAAAAATCTACTTTGCTTGTCTTCAATTTAATTGGTCATTGACTGTTAGTTATTTATCACTTCATATCATATCAATCTATTGATGAGGGAGTCAATGCAAATTCATGAAAAAAAATCCCTACTGCATACAAAAACTGTAGACTAATTTTGCCAAGGTTGGTACTACTTTAATTCTTTTCCCGTCAATGGTAAAATATGGATGAAAACAATGAGAGATGTAGTTACAAGACTATAAATAGGGCTTACCATTCATACAGGTTGGAAATTCCATTATTGATGCCTTAATTTATGGCCTTTTTTGTTTCCACCAGGTTGTCTGAGATTCTGAAGGATTACAAAGACATCATGGCCAACATTCCGGGCATCATGCAACCGTTGATGGAGCCATTCAAAGATCGTGTGGAGGAGTCTCTCAAGCCGGGTTTGACGAGTCTCAATTGGACCTCACTCAGCTTATCTGGATGTAAGTTGCAATAATTATTAGATTGATGGAAACTTTGTCAATGATGGTATAATTACAGGATTTGCTGTGCATCATGGAAGTTGCTGCTTTATATAGTATAAACATAACACTAACATAACACTAACATTACCTAAGATAATTAATTTATAATGTGGTTTTTTATCTACCGCTAGGATATGCGCTTGAAAAGGCCGCGAAACACCTAAATGAAGTGAAATGATTGTGACGATTTACCTGCAGTGAATCATGAGCGGGTTGATTTAAATGGATAATAGCTATACAATAAAACAGTTATTATTATTATTATTATTATTGAATACATTCTTTACTTTAGTTATCCAATAAAATCCTTTGTTTATATTTTATAGATATAACTAGTGTCAAGAAGGAGCTGCAGTCCCTACGTCACCTTACCAAGCAGATGACTGATCTTCTAGATTGCCGTATCGATGCTGTCCTGGATGACATGGCCCACACGGCATTGTGTGACCTCCCAGAACATGAACCAACCACTACCGATGCGTTTATTAAGTCGACAGAAAACATTTGTAGAGAGGCGTGTGAAGCGCTAACAAGGTGAGTTACATGTGACTTGTGGTTTGGGACTCTTTAGTCACAAGGTGCTGATTTGAAGTCCCTGCTTTACTCATGGCATAATGTTTATGTTCCTCATGGAAAAGGATACAATATTCTCACTGTGAATTGTTTATTATTTTTGTGGCATTGGTTGTGATCAGGTGGCATAATTCCAAAAATCAATTTGATTAACTAGGTTGTTTTGATTATGTCTGAAGAATTATGATACAGACTTCAGTAAAAAATTTTCTTTCATTATTTTTCATAATGAAAAGTATCACATTAGTTTAGATACAAAAACACAATAATAATATTTCAGTTTTTCTTGTATCAAGGTAATACAATCAGACAAGAGCAGGCCTTTGAATGATAGTGAATTTTCTTGTTGAATTTAGACAAAGCCAGGCTGTGGAGCGTGCTGTAACAGAGCTAGCCAACCTGCTGAAATCTAACCTGAAGGAATCTAGCATGGAGAACCTGCATGATAACTACCCGTGCCTGACACCGGATACCAAGCACAAGAAGCAACGATGCCTGGAATGCCTGCCGTGTAGCTTCTATACCATGCTGCAAAGCTTTAGTCAGAGGAACACGGATGCCCTTATCAGGTGTAAGTAGAAAATATTGTTGCATTGATAATGTTATTGCTCCTGATTTTAGACAGATGGTATTGGATGTGTGGTCTTCACTCTTGGAGGCCCATTTCACAGAAGTCTGTGACTATGATTTCTAAACAAAGAATTATTGTACTTAGGTCTTCGAATGATGATGATAGTGGGAACTGAGGATTGAATGGGACTTAGAAAACTTAAGTGACCCTTAAAAGCTAAGTTTTGTGGTTGACCAGTTTGAATTCTTGAACCAAAATTTCTAGAATTTTGCTTGGGGCTAGGGAACTAAATGCCCCCCCCCCAAAAAAAAAAATGAGAAGTAAAGACTTTGCTTGAAATGGGACCCATGGGAGCAACATGTATGGTGCTATGGCCCAATTGAACTAGTCATTAGAATTGTAGTTGCCAAGCATGCTTGTCATATAATTCTTATTATATGATGCAAAGTTACAGATGTCTTAAATTTGATTTGCATCGCAAACCCAGAAGATATTGGGTAGCTCTCATGAAAAACAATGTGGAGTAGGTGGGAACTGCTAGGTTTTGCATAACGAGAAGAGTAGGCAACCAAGATGAAAAGAAATGTTTGGAAGGTTTTGCTAAGGCAGCATAATGATATGTAATAGCACCTTATTTATAAGTGATCTCAAATACCAATTATTTGTTTGTCTTATACAGGTACCCGACTCTCACTGGACACTATCAAGCGTAGACTCCAGACATCCTCCAACAAATACACCACCAAGGGATCTCAAGACAACGAGGCAGCCCGTGTGCCTCTGTTTGTAGCTGATATAGTCCTTGCCATCCCATCCATTGTGCTGAAACCTGGCCTAGATGACATACAGCAAGCCGTGAATAAGGCAGTGCAGACCATCCTGCATATGGCACAAGATATTCCACCGTGGGAACAGACACTTATTGCCCAGAAGGCTGCCCTCAAGGTAGGTCAGGGGTCATGACCTCTCAAAAGGTCATGGCTGTTTTTAAATGTGGCTGTGACTCTTGTTAGAATCTGCAAAAATATTGACACATTTTATTATTTTGAGGTGACTAGCAGTGCTATTTATGACCAAATTAGGCAAACCGATATTATGACCAAAGTAGAACCCTTGAGAAAGGAATAACAAGGGATGGCGTGCTGTTGTTTACCATTTTGAACATTATATGGGCTGCTCTGTCAAAATGAGAGGAAAGTCGCAAATCTACATTTTGAATAAATGGCATCTTAAGTAAAAATAGGGTGAAAAAGGTCAAATTTTGTTTTTTGACATAAAATGCCTTCATACATAAGTGTTTACCTATCATGCAGGGGTGTGAGAGTTCAGATTTTTTCATGCCTTCAAAAGAGTCATATTTTTTTATTAGCTGACTCTCACACTCCTGACTAAAGTTTTGAAGGTCAACTTTGCTGGGAAGTGCAAATATTCATGGTTAATTGAGCATGTAGCTATTATACACTGTAGAAATCAGTATCTTTGAAATCAATTTGGAGCTAATTATTGATTTTGAGCTATTGCATTCAGTGGACTGCTTTGGATTTCGATCTCTAAATGAAGAATGGTGAAAAAAAATGTGTCACATATTTTAGATCATTCAAAAGCTGAGATTATAGAGAATTCAAACATATCATACTTAATTTTGAAATGTGTGACTTTTCTCTTATTTTCCAGACCACCCTTCATATAATTTACTGTGTCCATGTATTGAACTGAAAAGTTTATCTTTGCAACTAAAGACAAATTCACCGGTGAACAATATTGAATGAATTGTGTCTTGTTGGGGTTCACATCACCTTGTTTGGATTCATTTTTCATTTTTTTTGGATGGGTAATAATCTTCCAAAGACGCAGGCTTTCAGCTTTCAGATATTCCTAATATATGTATAGTCTTCTTACACATTTCCCAAAAAGTTACCTTTTGATATTATTATAAAAACACTTTAAGCTATTTATTAATTATCATTTATTAATTAATATTTAAAGAATATCTTGCAACTTTATTTATGCTATAGTTGTTTGAAAACAATTGAATAATTTATAATTTTTACAGAGCCTTGTAAGGCATAGGAGTCTGACAATAATGGTAAAAGAATAGAATCTTTTTTTTTTAATTATAATATATGGTGATCTTAAAATAATTGGGTGATCTTAAAATAATTGAGTCTGTTTTTCCTATAATGATATATGGTGATCGTAGAATAATTTGATTTTTTTCTATAATAATATATGGTGATCTTAAAATAATTGGATATTTTTATTTATAGTAATAAATGGTGATCTTAAAATAATTGGAAGTTGTACAAACTACCATCATTTGGGTATAAATAGCTCACTAATAATGGTTTGAAATATAAACATAAATGGTTACGATTGTGTACACTCTCATTCATCTGGGTTGATATCAGTTCTAAAATAAATTTAATCTAGACAGAAATTTGACCAGAAATTTTACTTCAATACTCGGAGTAACCGACGTTGCAAGCGAAACCATTGCTCTTCAGCTGGGTTGTGATGTAGACTAATTGGTACTAGTTGGATGTGACGTCATCAGATGTTGAAGATGACGTCATTTTGCGAGTTAGAGTCTTTATGGTCCTGTCCCAGGCGTACGTGATAGGTTCACTCTCACTCCTCCACTGCGTTTGAGAGAACTTTGTTCTGCTCTCGCCCAGACAGTTTCCTTTACTCCCCGTTCAAACCAACGGCTTTGCCGGTCCAGGATTTTAACATCCTGTCCCTATCACAGCCTGGGACAGGATTATAAAAACCCTTCCTCGCAAAATGACGTGATCTTCAACATCTGATGACGTCACATCCAACTAGTACCAAGGTGTACATCTAAAACCCAGCTGAAGAGCGATGGTTTCGCTCGCAACGTTGGTTACTCCGGGTAAGTAAAATTTCTGGTTGTCTAGATTAAATTTATCCTAGAATAAATGGTTAAGGGATGTTGTATAAATGGTAACTGGTATTCTTTGAGAAACCTTGGCACAGATTGAACCATCTCATGAGGCTATTTTTAGAATAGGCAAAAAACACAAACTCATCATCAACATAAGGCCTAAACAAATTGTTTGATTGGCGTAACGCGACCGACCCTTTTTTACTACCAACCCCAAATATTTATTTTTTTTGAGCATGGTAAAAAACCTCCAAAACCCAAATTTGATGGGAATTGATTCATTGGGGCCCAAGATATGGCTTGCAGGACATTCAAAATGACAAATAAAAGATGTGTTACAGAAAAAGTGAAGATGTTTTTGTATATGTGTCATATATTTAGTGTTCTTGTATACGAAACATAGACTTGAAAAAAAACCTGACCAACCTACCTACCCTATTTTTTTTTTTATGTTATGCCAATCAAGCATTTTTAGGCCTAAAGTTGATATGATGTTAGATGTTTTTCACAAATAGTCTTTTATGATTGTATTGATGAAATCAGCTTTGCATATAAAAAAAAGCGGTGTGTCTCTATGTAGGGTTTAGCTTAAGCTATTGACTGTTTAGCCTATTGTGGTACAGTTGAACCTCTTTAACACAAAATCCAAAAACCCTGATAACACAAATTTGATATTTTAGTCCCTGAAAGGGAATTTGTATATGATTAGTGATGGATAACTACAAACTTCTGTTAGCACACAAAAATTCTGTGTTAAAGAGGTTCCACTGTATTGAGGAAACTTAAGGACACCCATACTCTGAAGCGTATTGTCAATTTTTGCACTTTTACCTATTGATTAAAATAGGTCTTGTCAAATAAAATAAACCTAGACCTCTCTTTGAAACTGAGTTAGATGCAAGGAAGTTATAGGGGGGAACACGGATTCTCCACAATCTTGTGTCGCTCATGGAGCAGAGTTATTGTACCTCCGGATATATTCGGAATTTGACCCGATATCCAGACAGATCGCGTAAATCTTCAACTGACGCATAAACTGCGTGTGCATTTTGTTTCACGCGCAAACCGTGTCTGCGTTTCATGTAGCGTGGATTGCGACTTGTTCTGATTAAAGTACGCCAATTTTCCCGCTAATCCGTAGCGAAGACTCTCGAAGTGTTGCACGCGGAGCCGTAAAATGACGGAGGTACAATAACTCACCCTCCATGAGCGACAATCCAAGATGGCTGCCGTCCCATAGGATTTACACGGCGATGAAATCAAAATGGCGGAGAATCCCTGTTCCCCCCTATAACTTCCTTGGTTAGATGACAACTATTTCTTGTTACTAAGAAGGCCCTGACAAATATTGTCAATCCAACATGTTTACTTGCTTCAAAACCAATATTTTGGAGGGAATGTTTTAAAAATCTTTATGCCTAATGCTGCTTTCATACTAGTTGTAGCTTTGATTTCTCACTTTTCCACACCGGCAAGATTTTCGTGCTCTTGCAGTTTTGTTGATCCTGGGTTTCCCAACCGGAAATCAATCTTTACTGAAATTTTAACCTAAACACTGTTTTGCCTATAAAACTAATAAAGCCCTGAAATTAACCCCATGCAATTCATATACATAAATGCGGGCAATTTAAATTGTTGTTCGGGATGGGTGCTAGTGCGCATCCATTTCACGCCTATTGTTATCGTTATGCTTTATCAGTGCACTGTGGGATTAGATTTCAGTAAAGATTGATTTCCGGTCGGGAAACCCAGGATCGACGTATTCATTGTAATTTTAAAAATCTTTTCTTATAGCAAAACTTTAATCGCTATCGATTATATTATAAGCAACAAGTTTGTACAAAAATGTGATGTAGTAAAGCAAC
The DNA here is from genome assembly GCA_000969725.1 of Ophiothrix spiculata. NCBI lineage: Eukaryota > Metazoa > Echinodermata > Ophiuroidea > Amphilepidida > Ophiotrichidae > Ophiothrix > Ophiothrix spiculata. The sequence continues at coordinate 10,895 of JXSR01S030634.1, read as the reverse complement.
AAAGCTACAAAACTATACTAGGATGAAAGCACACTTCATCTTTAAGTATGGTTGTCCTCCATATCATGCCATACAGAGCTCTTCATGTTATTTTTTAGTCCATGGTCCTCATGGTACAATACTTTTCCTTCAAAAAACAAACAATTAAGCAAACAAACAAAAATTGACTAGACAGTATTCAGGTGATTATTGTAAACTCCTATAGGCAAAATGAAAATTTATTGGACATTGAAAACAAAAATCCAGGGTAAAGGTTGCATTACCAAACAATGCAGCCCTGCACCCTGGATTTCTGTTACATTGTCCAATAAATTTTTTGATTTGTGTCCATTGTCACTTTGTTTGTATTGTCTTCGGTAAATGCATTAGCACCACAAATCTTTTGGTATATTTGACTATTCTGATAAGACAACTTGTTAGTTGTATCAGTTTTATGACAGCTCATGTACATTTACAATTTCGCTATAACCGGGTTTGATTATCAAAACCAACTGAATTTTGTGAGTTATACCGAGAAGGCACTGCATTACCGAAGACAATGTAATACTGACAAGGCAAGATGTATGTAAACCATTTGCATTGTGTGAAGATCACCACCACCAGATTTTGTGTTCTACCCCAGAACTCGTTCTGACCCCACTTAATCATATACGTGTTATACCCCAGAAGTTGTTCTGACCCCACTTTATCATCCAAACATACTTTCTTTAAGTATTTTATAATGTATATCAAGGGTTTTTTACTTGTTTGCATGCTTTTCCCCTATTGATTCCCTATATGTATACGCGACTTGCAAGCCCTAGTTGCGTATACGCGACTTGCAAGCCCTGGTTGCGTATACGTGACTTGCAAGCCCTAGTTGCGTTTATGCACCTGACCTTGATTAGCCCGAGATCGATTGGCTGTTGTTGTTTTTATATTTTACCCTTTTGCATAAACGCAAATGTTGGAAATCACCAGGGGAAGGCAAAAATGCTAGCGAACGATTGATAAAAAACCTTGAGATACATTATAAATAATTTCTAAACTCAAAATCACTGTCCAGAGTTTGTTTAAATTTTTCATATTTTGTACATCAGTTCTTCTTATAATCACCACCACTCTGTTCTTGACTCTAATAACTTTTACACACAAATTCATTAGATATAACATAATTCATCATTATTTTCAACAAGAAAACACATGCATTGTTATTTGTGCTGTCTGTAAATCACCAAAGAAAATTACACTTATCCATCTCAAGTATTCGAACCCCGCTGGTGCCAAAAGTTGAGTGTGCTTGAAATTCCCTTGGACAAGAAACTAACTGCTAATTGTCTCCTGGAAAACCGTTGAAACTCAGGGAGCTGATTTGGCCAGCGATGGTGCGTATTAAGGTTCAGCGCCCATAGAGGTTGCCGCAAAACCTGAAATGATGCTTAGTGTGGAATGGAGCTAACTTGGACCACCATGGTCAGCGAACACCTGTAATCTGGGAGGCATAGCGCACTATAAATCACCAGTATTTATTTTTTTATTACAGAAGCAATTCCACAAACGCGTTCAGTGTTGTTCATTGCTCAACCTTGACCAAGTCCACACCATTGTTCACTTGACGTGCTGTTTGATTCGTAGCTTAGTTGAGTGTCAAGTATCTTGAATTGATTATAGCCACGGAACCCTTTGAATACACTGTATTTTGGGTATGATTTCACATTGGATCACAAGCACTCACATGTGTGTCATATGCACTACACCTATGCTTACTATTCCTGGAAAATTGCAATCCCCAATTTTTAGGACTGGTTGGTAAAACAAAATGCTTGATCTGAAGACCTATGGCCCTTGCACATATCTAAGGTTCGTCCAAACGTATCATGTCAGTTATTTTTTAGTCCATGGTCCTCATGGTACAATACTTTTCCTTCAAAAAACAAACAATTAAGCAAACAAACAAAAATTGACTAGACAGTATTCATAGAGCCTTATACACATGATATATTCAATTCTAATGAAAATTAGAAAAAAAAAAGGTTTTATAGACTTTAAATATTTTGACATGCCAATTAGAATGAAGATGGAGGTGGCAAATATTGAAAAGGAAAATTGCTGCCTGACTCACAAGAGTGGAAGGAAAATTGCTGCCCTGACTCCCAAGCCACTTGTAACTTGTAAAAAGACTTAAAGCACAAATTTTCTGGAAGTTTGGCTGATCAGATCTATTAAATCGTATATATTAAATTGCATTATTTGTTCTACACCAGCATGTTAAATCACAAGAGACACTCATCCTACTCTATATCATCTCTTATTTTTCTTTTTTAAATAAAAAGAAATTGTTCTTAAAATCATTTAAAGAAAAAAACCATTTTCCCCCTACTTATGAAAGTTAACTAATTTGCTGTATTGTTTATCATTCCCCAACCATTTCCTTGACATTTCATATCATTTCTAAGCATTTGGTTAACATTTGCATTTATTTTCCCATAGGAATTGGAGGAATCCAAGGATGATAAGGATGACAAGGTGCCCATCTTGACAGCTAGTTATAAACCATTCCACAAAGTGATCAGTGAGCACAAAGATGTCATCAAAGTACAGATCCAGCTCAATTCTATCGTCAGCAATTTCAAAGTGGATCTGACGGAGGTTCTGAAAACATTCAGTGACTTCTCTGGGTTGTGGAGTGAGGTAGGTCTTATTGACGGAATTTATATAAAAATGTTATGTAAAGTGGATCTGACAGAAGTTCTGAAGACATTCAGTGACTTCTCTGGTTTGTGGAGTGAGGTAGGTCTTATTGACGGAATTTATGTAAAAATGTTATGTAGCAATTGGTACATGACAGCAATTTTAAAGTGGATCTGACAGAGATGCTTAAGACATTCAGTTACTTTTCTGGTTTGTGGAGTGAGGTAGGTTTCATTGACAGAATTAAAATTCAAATCTTATATAGCAATTGCATTATTGCACTATATGGGCTTATAATGAGGGTGTTCAATTTTATCAACGTTTTCCAGCTCAATGCCATTGTCAGCCAGTTGATCGGATAAATTTCAGAGTTGGCACTTATCTTTATTCTTCTGACAGAAATTTCAAAGATGATCTTTGAAGTGCTGGAGATCTGATTATTGTTTAGTAATTGTGCATTGAGAGTTAACTGCCATGTATTGCTTGGCATATTTACTCTTAACTCTTTCACTCCGGAAAGCTGCTCACAGCGGCTTGCAAAAGTGTGCACAATTATCAATGTAATTTATGCAAATAGCTTTAAAAAAACTACTAGCCGAAATTAGTCGAAAATTTGCCTGCAAGCACTTGATACAAAGAGGTATCTAGCGCCATCATCAATTTGTCCAACAAGAATAATCCTTGTGATCTACGGCTATCATAAGATATCATAAGTGAGGGGGCTGTGAGCTGCTGTGAGTGGCTTACTGACAAATGATAATAATAATAATAATTCCGGCATTTATATTGCGCCTTTGCCAAAGGATACAAAACTCTGGCCATTATTATTACGCCGTATCAAGGGAATCATTAGAACCCCTTCGCCTTACATTAGGCCACTGCAGCCAATGACCAAAGGCGCAGACCTATCAGCTCTTAGGTTGTGATATTCCCTCCTAAACAGCTCCCCAATGCATTCAGGTCAACAAGGCAAGTGTGATAGTGATTTGCCCAGGTCCACAACACGTTGGCGCTAGCGGGGCTCAAACTCACAACCTTCCGATTTTGAGTCCTGCACTGTTCTGCTAGGCCACATGCGCCAAATAAGACTAATTTTGACAATTTTATTCTGGAGTGAGTTTAAGTGCACCATTTGTAGCATATTGACTGCATTATTGGCAGAACTTCAACAAACACATCAAAATAAAACATGTATTTTTGATTGTGTCATGTCTGCATTGAGCGAATAAAAGTGGTTAACAATTTGATAAAGACAACTTGGTATTTTATGCTGTTTAATTTTTGTTACATCTGATGCAGTAAATATTGATTACACATCTTATTTGAAAACTCGCATTCTGACCATTTTGTGTAAAATGAAAACAAAGTTGAACACCTCTTTTTGTTGTTTTTGTTGTTATCAGGAGCCACAAGAGAAAGTGAAAGAATTCATGGAAGCCAACCCATTGCTGACTGAAATTGATGCACAAGTGAAATCATATCAGGTAAGACAGGGATATTGAGGTTGTATTTCTAACGATGACTATAAGGTGTGACATTTTAAATACTTACTATTTCCTAAATATGCTTTCAAATGAGAGCCCTTGAATTTACCTCTGCACAATTTTATTTATTAGCAACTCTTGCTTGATAGCCAGGCTTATTCCAAACGCTTATATGCATGAAATTCAAAGGATGCCTCCAGTATGTGAATTAGGCGCAAAAAAGTTGTTTGGTTGTCCTCCACCGCCCATCCCTATTTCCCGAAACGAGAGAAATGTTTTTACTGTAAAAAAGTATACCGCGCCTAATTTTAAGATTTCCAACAAAAACATTTTTTTTTTGGAGAATTTTGATCATCTGTAAATATTTTTTATGTTGTTGTTTTCATTGTAATACTGTCTTTAAACTTGTATAAAGAGATTTTTTGGTACAGTAGACTATGGAAATCTCCAAATTCCATGAGTAGACTTATTTGCATCTTTATAGAGGCCAAAATTTGGGGTAGCTTTGACTTACATTTGAAATAAAAAATCTAAAAAAAAAAACTGCCCACCCGCACTTGCTCAAAAAAAGTTGTGGAGGAAATCAGAGTTTGGTGAATATCTGCAAAGACAAGTATGAATTGACAACCAAATTCACTTGCAATCCAGACCCAGGGGAATTGGGTTTGCTTTGAGCATGGTACTTCTCTCGCTTTGCATCAGTGAATCCCGGGTTCAATTCCCGGTCCTAGCTCTATGTTTATTTGGTTTTCAGTCCATGCTCGCTTCCACAGTTTCTTTTCCGGGCACTCAGGTCTTCCTCCTGCACTTGCAACTGATGAAAGAAAGATCTTGGACCCCAATGGAAATGGCTCTCTTGGGATTCTTGGGGATTCTTGGAGAATTCTTTCTTTTACCAACTGGACTGGTTACAGGGAAATGTGCTACCACCTCACCAACCTGCCATCCCAATCAAAATATTTTGGTGATGGTTGCATAGATCAATTGATGTTCAGACCAAGGTTATGAACAGTGTTGAGTCAGTACAATGTAGCAATAACAATTGGCTTGTTTTATTACTCTGTTGCATATTGTTTTAAGCATTCAGCATTTTTGAAGCTCAGAATTTCAAATCAGCAATTGAAAACTAAAACCTCTTTATATTATTAGATCTAATAAAAAATCTGGATTTTAAAACAAGTACTTTTCTGTCACCATTGTTCCAAGTAATTTTGTATTGTTCATTGAACCTTCATGAAAGAAGATTTGATATAAGGAACTGCAATTTCTCTGACCAAAACAGTGCTGTTATGATTGCAAATGAATATCACAAGTGAAAATCAATTAAGAAAAATGAAAGAAGAAAACAAAAACAATTGCTTGCAATAATAATAATTCTTTTTTACAAACAAGTGTGGGTATATTTATGTTGATTGATGTTTATTTATTTTTCACCAGAACCTTGAGTTCCTTATCACAGACCTGCCAGAAAGCTATCGCATTGGTTCTGTCATATGTATGACGGCGAAACTCAAGGGGGCGCTCATCGAGGAAGCCAAAGCGTGGAAACTTGCATTTGGTCAAGCTCTCAATGCCAAAGCTGGTCAAGACATGACTGAAATTGAAGAATTCCTGGATACTATCAACAAGCGTCTGGCTCGCAAAATCAAAGATCTGGATGACGTGAGAGCCGCTATGGCAGCGCTTAATGAGATCAGGGAGAACGAGATCCGTGTGGATATGACGATCGGGCCGATTGAGGAATCCTACGCCATGCTAAATAGATATGAGCTCTTCTTTCATGACGGCAATGCGGAGAAAGTGGACACTTTGTCTTACAGTTGGAAGAATCTTAATGACCTGGTAAAATAATAAATTAAATAAAAGTGTCAAATTCAAATCAATGGCTTCATGCCAGTTTCCCTCTCAAGAATTAATATTTTATAGACAATTAACTCGCTCAATCTTATATTATTCCATGATTCCTATTTTTGAGGTTTAGCTAATTAAGTAATGACACACAATTTTCCCGTTTGGATTCTATATAGGACTTCATTGTAACTGTTTTGTAATTGATTCCAAAGGTCAAAAATATTTTCTGATATATTGATCTGGCCATTAAGCAATGGAATAAAATCAAATGGTAAAATTACACGATATATCTTAACTGTTTCTGTGTTCATGACTGGTTAACTACAAGCCAGCAATATCCCTGGTTTGCCATGTTTCCTGCTACTAATTTTGAGCTTTGATGCAAAACTCGCATGATCAATATCTGACATTTGGTCAATCTCTTTACCAAATCCTTACACGCAACTGCAGGTGATGTGTGTTTCTATTCAAAACGTTGATAAATTCAGATGTGTGTGTATGTTTGCAATGCGTCATGATTTTCGACACTGTACGTAATGCTAAACACACTGTCACGTATATGTCTCATAATTGATAGCCAAAAGGAAGTTTATAAAAAAACAGTTACCAAGAATGTACCCGACAGAAGCTCTTTACTGTCCACCACCTCCACAACATTGATTTATCATTTGTCATGGATTGCCAGGGTTCTTAGCCCATCAGGGAAAAGAGGAATAATTATTTCACTTTTTTCCAGTCAGGGAAAAGTCAAAAAATTGGATCAAAATGCCTCAAAATCGGGGAATGTCAGGGAATTTTGATTAGCTCCCAAATGTAAAGTAGTCAGACTCATTTCCCCCGTTGTGTCAGGTCTCCGTACTTCTAGGTTGAAATGCATGGTTGTAAGATTTGAAAACAAAAGTAAAAAGTTTGCGTTAAGTGCTCGATAGGGAAAAGTCAGGGAAAAATCATATATCAGGGAATTTCTTAAAATGCTGGGAACCCTGCTTGCTAAACCAGATATCCTTTCTTTTGATCCTTCCCAGGCTTTGTCAGTACAAGATCATCTGTTGATCATCCAGCCTGAGTTTAAATCAGATCTTCTCAATGGTGTGGAAGTCTTCCCTATTACCATTCTCAATGGTGTGAACCCT
>JXSR01S030631.1:825-20080 GCA_000969725.1 Ophiothrix spiculata | reverse complement strand
GGGAGAAATATATTTGTATCCATTTCTTTTTATGACCCTTGGGTATCATAGATACTGTGTACAAAGTTTCATGCTTTCTTCAAAAATTGAACGATTGTTGTGATTCATAGATCTTAGCTATTCCGCTATTCCTCTTTCTTCACTATGAGTCAGTTTCAGGTCTGGAACTTAAGACACTGGTTACTTATTTAGGGGCATGAAGCCATTTTTTTGCTTAGACAATTGGTATATTTTGTCAGTGATAAAAAAGAGCTAAAAATGAAAATGTGTCATTATTGCTTAATTTTGTGAGCGTAAGCAATTAACTCAAGTTGAATGCACTGTAGCCACCGAATGCCCACATTCATGTTTTGGGATTCTGTCAGGGACACCATTGAGTGTCATAACATACCACTGACTGCAAACATTCCATAGATCCCAAGAATGTGTAAATTTTCAATATTGTCTAGACTTTTACAGGTAATTAGGCCCATCATAATGTATTTATCAGTAAGAAAGGGACACACTCATTAGCTTAGTTATGCCATATTTGTAGGAGACTAAATGGAATCGGGGATACCCCTAAATTGTTGGCGGCCATGTCCCCATTTACAGAGTTTTGTCCCCCATTGAAGCCAAAAACCAACACAACCTTGTTATGGAGAGATGTGTATATGTGATTCTTTTTTTTAAAGTAGGGTAGACAAATGCCTCCAAACGAGGACAACTTGCTGAAAACACATCTAAACTTGGACACACACCAAACCGTGGACTGTCTTCGGTTGGGAGAGTAGGTGCATGATGATGGAAATAGTGTAAAAATGCTTGTTAGAGCATGTCTGTGTTTGGGGTGTATAGGGTATGTCCACTATTGGATAGCACTATGCTATAGTACGTCAAGGGTTATGCAAATAAGTGCAGATTTGTGTGTCCTCGGTTGGATGGTAAATTTATAAAAATGTATAATGTCCTCGTTTGGAGGTGATTACCAGTGGGGGCGTGTATGCATGTTGAATGTTATAATTCTCAAATTACAACTGTAGTCTCCCCATCACCATTAATATACAAACTGCTTAAATTCGTATCTTTCCAGGCGCATGCATGAATTCAACAAGCCATACAAGTGTAAATATTGTACTTACGACGCAGTCCAATCCAGCACTCTTCGTAAACACATCCAGATACGACACAAAGAATATTGCCGTTACCGCTGTATCACATGCAAAGACTTCTACTGTCAAGAAGAGTCAACTCTAGCCGCTCATCTTGACAAAAAACATGGAACAACTCGGCGTAAGAGTATAGACGCATACATGAATCCTAACTACAAAGATGAGTCTAATGTGGTCGTGAAAGAATACGTACAAACACGAGGTAGACCAAGAGCAAACAAAGGTCTTGTATCAAATACATCTAATCAACAGTATGGCACGACGTACATGTCGCAATCTGAAGAACCACTTCCCTCGCAGATTCCGCTTAACGTCAAGCATGAACCAGGCAGTCCTGGTTATTCATCATTAAGCTTACAACCTCCAACGAGTCCTACTTATTCAACTCATCAAGTCAACTACAAGTCGCCAACTCAGTCTTTCACTAATACTAGTGCAAACCAACCATACAGCAACTCGCCTCCGCCATTCGATACTAGTGGAAATACACCATCGTATCCTCCCACACAGCAATCTGCTAATCTGGTGTCACCAACGGGTCAACATAGTACAACCGAGTCTGTGGAAAATGACATGGTGGATTTTTCAAGTTTGACCGGGGAATACAAGTGCAATCAATGCCCATTTCAGACCTCAGAAGAACAAGCATTTATGAACCACCTAGTGACAAACCACTCTGGTACCGCAGTAGTTGATCCCAATGGCTTAAACAGTAACCAAAATATGCAACAAACTCCAAATAAAGCCGCAGTTGGACAAACCGATAATCCATTTAGTTCTGGTGCTGATTCGCAAAATGAAGACGCTTGTTACGAACGAGAATTGCCCACTGAAAAAGACATCTCAGATTTACAGATGGATATGAAGCCAAGCTACAGTAGTCCTTTATCAACAACCATTTCCAGTCCTTTACACTCCGATATCGCCTCGGCGGACCATCAGAATCCAAATTTGACCCCATCGCCTCAAACGTCCATGTCACGACTGAATGACAACACTTTATCGCCAGCAACATCCAAAGATTCAGGGATCACCCCGAAAGACTCGGTCATGTCTCCAGGAAGTCAGTCGGCAACGAGGCGCTCGTATCGTTGCAGGCATTGCGACATCATATTTCCGGATAACATCTTGTATGCTATCCATAGAGGTGCTCATGGTTTTCACCAACCATTCCAGTGTAATTTGTGTGGGTTTGATTGTAGCAATAAATATAACTTTGCTTCTCATTTACAGGGTTGTTCATTATAACAGGTAAGACAAACCAACTGAATTCTATTTATTATAATATTTGTATTCATACATGTACCATAGATATAGAGAGGTGATACAAGACTTCATATACTGCCATCTGTAATGGTGCGTTCAGAATCCAGCCATTTCATCACTGCAACATCGCTGTAACATATGCAGTCTTTACATTATAAATATGCAGTCTTCATTTTAAAATAAAAAAACTGCATATCGAGCAATGTTGCAGTGATGAGTTTGCTGGTTTCTGAAAGCACTGTAATGGCGTCATCGGCCACAGAGCCCAAATTGGAGATATCAAGTCTATTCAACTCCTGACAAAATCAACTTCAAGTGCAACAATTCAGTTGCGCATAGAAACAACCACACAAATACTACTTTATGCAAATGGTATGCAAACAGGAACATAAAGTGTGTGTCTTCAATATTAGTGCATTAAGAAAAGATGCGCTGCATCATCGACAATAACTTGAATACTTCCAATTTGATTAGGATTAAAAATGGTGCTGAAAGGGGTATCTCCCCTCTAAATCTATGATTCACACTCTTTTGCACACAATGGTATCTTGGGCTTGGAGTTCAAAGACATTTGTTTGTCAGAGTGACATCTGCTCACCCTACCAAGAAAACTTCACTCCAACGGTACATTCGCTTAACAAATTTCACAACATTCGCTACACTTCAGATTGAATTGGAGCGAAGATCACTCCGAATATTCTTGGGTTTGTTTATTCAATAATCATAGCACTACAACATGTGCGAGTGACATTCGCTTTCATTGATTGAAAGATGTTCGCCCAATGAGAGCGACATAAGTGAATATCAAGAGCGAATGTCACTCGGCTGAGCGAATGTCTTTGGACGCCAAGCCTTATTGTTATTAAAGGTCCAAAGTATTCTTAACCATGATTGATGTTTAAACAGATAGTATTTGTAATGTTCCAGTTGATACTGTGTACATGTAGCTACAACAACCAGCAATGCTACAACAAATACCAGTGTAAACTGACAGTGCCACAGCATTTATCAGCGATATGTAAATGACAACACAGCTTGTAGCTGCTACAATGTTGCAGCATTTTTCTGCTAAAAACAACAATTGATACCAAAGTTTGTTCAGTATAATGAATAGCTGTGTGTTGAGGTCTTCAAACAATACCAGCATGCTGCTGCAACCAAAATGATACTGTAATTGAGGACCCTAGAACTAGAAGGGGGTTAAGTCACATTGAGTACAAACTTAGTTAATGTCACAAACATAAAATCATTTGTGTAGTCTTGAATGGTATTGCTGTATTTCGCAGTGACTTTTACGCATGTTCTGATCATCACATTACTACAAAATTTTTACAGAATGTAGATATGAGAATTCTGTAGCAGGAAATTGACACAACTCAATTTTCAAGATTTTGTGACTTAACGCCCTTTTAGTTCTAGGGTCCTCAATTAATATAATAGTAGAAGCTTGTTGCTGGGTATTATGCAATGTTACTTCAACAACATGAGAAACTTAAAAAAAAAACAGTATAGACAGTTAGGATCCAGTGGTTATTAAATGTTTACACACATTGGATACAGTCAATAAAGGGCATCTAGGTCCATATGCACAAACTAAGACTAAGTGAAACATTTGAAAAATAACACATTTTTGGATACCTTGCATAATGATCTAAGCTAAAATTTCTATAATTTGACCATTCGACTGTTTTGGAACATAGACATTATATCCAAAATGAACAAAAATTGGTTTTAGTCTACAACTAATTTTTTTTACTTCTAAAAATAAATGTGATGCTCCAAAACAGACAAATGAATCAAATTGTACAAATTTCAGTACAAATCTTTAAACAAGCACGTAAAAATCATTGCTAGATTTTTCCCAAAAATGTGCTACTTTCCAAAATTTCACTTAGTCTGGGACTAAAGTTAGTCCTGCTTTGACCTGTAATCAGGATCATGTAACCACTCAACATAAGCATAATGGATAAGAACTTCAATATGCCAAATATATTTATCAATAAGCTATTCTTTCTAAACAACATCATCCTTAACATAGTAGAAACAATTTTATCATGGAAAATACTTTGCATTTTATTCTCTTAGAGTTCTATTTGAGAGCAATAATCAGAAAATGTGAAACCAAATTATAGTATAAGCAATTCAGTTAACAAAATTTTGAACGAGTTAGAAAAACGTTAGATTTTAAACTAAATAGTGGTTTCAGAGTAGCTCTATGTCATGGATAGATAGGGCAGATGTGCACATCTTTGTATGGAGTAGTTGTCGCGATGCAATAGTGCTCATTTATACAATGCCGAAATTATGTATAGCAAAAAAGTTGAATTCAGTTCACTGTTCAGAATTTGTCATTGCGCTAAAATGATAAATTTGGCAATACGTTTATTGGCTATTTGGCAAAATTATGGTTGAGATTGTGTACTTGGAAATTTTTTTTACATAATCGTCGATGATCAATTTACAAATTCCAACAATCATGACAGATACTCTGATACTAGCTTTAGCCATGTTTTACACGTATGTTAAATTATCATGTTCCGTGATCTTAATTATTCTATTAAACTGAATTAAATTTGTACACTTTGAAAAAACAGAGCTTGTGAAAAATAAATGCTTTTTTAATATCACACTTATAGTGAAGAATTAACAGCAGAACATAAACATGTTAAGTGCTGACTACTTGTCGCCAAGATAGCAGCTCACCTCATGTTTTCAAGCAATTAACGCGTTGAGGTAAAGAAGCACCCTGTGGAAAACCCAAGCAACCATGACAACATGCGAAACAAAAAGGAATCATCTCACTGCATAGAGAAATACTGGACAAAGGTTTTTAATGTAGTATACATGTAATGCAGCTCTGGTACATTTGTACTATACTTTATTCATCACTAAATAGTCAATTTTCATTGTGAGTTTCTCAAAAAAGTACTCTTAAAGTAGGCCGGCCTATTTACATTGTGTATTAGTGCACGTTTGAGCGAGATCACCTGAGCTTATAGGTGAAGAAAGACTCACAATTATGCCTGTATAATGATGATCAAAATACAGTATACAAGGCTAGAATTTCGGCGCAAGTAGGAGAGTCTACTCTCGCAAAGACTCGCGCAAAACATGTCCACGGGGATCCAAGTAGACTCTCGTAAATCCCCAAAGCTCCCACACAAAGTGAATGGAGGAGAATCCAAAGACTCACGCAAACTCCATCCGTGAGAATCCAAATGGACTCTCGTACCTCTGAACAAAATTCTACCCCTGAGTTTAGGTTTGATATTTTATATGTGTACATGATAGGAAATTTGTATGCTAAATGTACCAAAAACTTATACTGAAATTGTGTGATGTAAGAGATTTGTGTCCAAATTGTAAATTTTTTTGTAACTTTAGATGGTGGTACATGTAACATAGCCATATATTTAGAGAGGAGATTTCATTCTCTTCGCCATTATTATTCCAGCATGAGATTCAATTTTGGGGTAGTCGAATATTTAAAACGCGCACACTTGCTTTACATACAGGTTGGCAAGTCATTCCTGTGTAATTTTATTTGCATGGTTTTACTCTACGTGCAACCGGAGTTGACTAACCTGAACCAACTTCAACCAAGTGTACCCGAATACCCCAAATTTGAGCAAAATGCTATTTAATGACACCAATATACATGTGACGGTATACAAAGTCGGGGAGATGAACATAGCTGATATGTATTGTGTTACATTAGCCTGTTAGACATGGGGAAGGATTTTATACTTGCATCAGATGTCTTGGCATGCATCCACTGGCCTAGTTCAACTATTTGCCATTTGACAAATCCTTGAAATGATAAATACCCTTGCTTCCTAAACTTTGACTTATCATCTATGACCAGAACGAGTATTTAAACCATTTTCGGCAAAATGTTGCAGGCGATGTGCATTCAGAAAATAGTTGAATACAGTAATGTTAATTGTAATACTTTCCATTAGCTGTTTGTTCATGCACATTATGGAAAACATCATTGGTTTCAACTTCAAAGTTGTTGAGAACTTCTGTTTTGCATAAGAACAATCAGGGATAAAAATTTATCATTCAATACACAAAAATTGATTTGTGTTAAAAATGACCATGTATCAGTGAAAATTCAGACCTAGTAAAGTGAAAAATAAGTTAAATTGATTGCAATATTTATGTACAATGTATGAAAACAGATTGAATTCTCTAGCGTGCAATAAGCTTTCATTTTTGAAAATTATGTGTTAAAATGACAAATTTGTTACCCCTGTTTCCTTAACTGCTTATTCAGCTAAAGCATGAACAAACAGATATACAGTTGGGTTTACACTGTGACGACTAAGGAGTAACGACAAGCACGAATTGCAGTTTTGAATAATGTCCTCCAGTCATTGTTAGTTAATGACAGTCAACGCTGACTAACACAAAATGCTAGCCACCATAGACTGTCGTTAATATCAGTAACTTTCAGTCGCTAGTTTTTAAATTTTGTGATGACATGAAATTAGTTGTGATATCGTTCTGATTCTTTAGCTACCGCAACCCTCTTTACTTTGACATTTCCATGTTGTTTGTAGCTGTCTGTAGTCGTTTAGAAGTCGTCACAATGCCGTTGGTCGTCTTTGTCAAGTGGATTATACCGCCCCTACTGATACAGGCTTTGATACCGGTCATCAAGTCACATTATTGTCCTTTGTTTCTTAACATGCAGCAAAGGTCGCTACAAGCCATCTGAACGTGTCGCTGAAGGTCATGCCATCTGTGAGCAAATTCTGATTTTTCATCCTTTAGTCGTTGCTTTCCGTCCTTATTTTTTGATTTTCTTGAGTCTGTTACTCTCCGTCAAGTCATCACAGTGTTAACCCACCTTTATTAGTAATATTTAATGACTATTTTTAAATAATGAAATCTTTGAATTTGTGACTTGTTAGCCAATTTATTTTAAAAAATATATAGACCTACTCATCTTTGAAGAGCCTTGTTTTGAACTGTGTACAGTATGTAGATAAAAAAAGCAATAGACTTAAGATCAGTTATACCATAATGTGCTGTTTCATATTGTATTCAAGTACTTTTTAGATCATCTCATTATACAAATGTATGTAGATATAATAACATGTTAAGTGTGCTGTATTTATATTCATTGGTGCTCACATATTGTATTGATATTTATGAGGAGTGTGTAATAGTTTGTTTTCATTATTACAATAACTGAACCATCTCAGTAAATCTCGCTTTTTATAAAATCATGTAAATGCACTTGGTCGCAATGCATAAATAAAAAAAATAAATACTGGGGATTTATAGTGCGCCAAGCCTCTCAGATTTGTAATTCCACTCGGCCTCTGCACACTTTACAGGTGTTCACTGACAACTGTGGCCCAAGTAAGCTCCATTCAACACCAAGCATCATCTCATGTTCTGCGGCAACATCTAGGGGCGCTGAACCTTGATCAGCCCACATTCGCACCATCAGCTGGATCAGCTCCCCGAGTTTCATACGGGTTTTCCACGAGACAATTAGCAGTTGGGGAAATTCAAGCACACTCAACTTTTGCACCAGCGGGGTTCGAACTCTGGACCTTCCGCACCGCAAGCGAGCGCCTTACCGATTGAGCTAACTTGACTGCATCACAGACAGGGGTCATTTAATTTGCAGGGACCAAATTGCTGCCCAGGCAGTGAGCAGTGGCTTGTCATGAGTGTCACGGGTTTGGGAAACAAATAGCTTGTAGCATGTAAGCTTGCATCTGTGACCATCAGGGGTGTCCATATAATTAAAAATGAGGCTGATATTTTAGGGCCTTCGACTTGAGAAGGACACCTCCTTATAACTATGGAGAATAGTTCTAAAAGTTCCAAAACTAATGGTATCTCATATTGGACAAGACAAATATGCCTTGTCTTGATTGTTGAATCTTTTTAAACAGACTTATTTTGGAGACTCAGTAGATCTAGCGTTTGAGCTACCAAAAAAACAAACAGCAAAATCTTTATCTCGAGGTCTTGAATCCAGTAAGATGGATGTTAAAGCTGTATGTATAAAAAATGGTCTGTTTGTTTCATCACAGTTGGCACTGTTTACATATGTGTACCGCCGCGGCAAAAGGGTCCAGTTGTCGACTCCTACATGTTGCTTATTGTAGCATATCTGATGTATACAAATACCATACATTAGATATGCTACAAGGAGCAACATGTACGAGCCGACAAATGGACCCTTTTGCCGCGGCGGTACACATATAAAGAAGAGTTCTGCCAAAAATGACAGATACAGAGACTTGGTGTAGGTATATGTTCTTACGCATAACATAAATGCTTTGTCACATCCATACTTGGTACGAAGAGCTACCTGCATGTTACAAGCTATTTTAGTTAAACCCACGACTCGACACAGAATGGTTCGTGTCCGAAACTTGTCCACCTGTAAATCTGTTCAAAACTTGATTGTTATTATATTTACCCACTTAAAATGGTATTCTGCATTATCTATCTTGTATTTAATGTAAAAGATATGTTTGTACTTGGTAGATTGAATTTTTGTTTTACTTTAAGTCTTTAAGAACTGTAATGTGGGTGTGGTCAATAGACAGCTTTTGTTTATACAAGAATACTTTATCAATCCTTATTGGAGTAAAATCAGAAGCATTGTGGGATATGCCAAAGTTGTGTATCTGTTGGTTATTGGATTCCAATGCATTTTGGGATTGTTGCGTCAAAATTCAGTACCCCAATACATTGGAATGCAATAGTCAATGCATAGCTAAAAGCGGACAAACGCATATCCATCATAATAATATAAAAATATTATCCCTTGCCCTTCTTCCGCGATGTAAACAATCAAGACTTTACTCAAGCATCCCATCATTTTTCTTTTTTTTTGGCAAGAGGCAAATTTGTGAAATGGTGAGCTTTGTGTCACCTTGTTGTGGTTTAAATACCATGATACCACACACCTCACATGATTTTGGCATCAAAATATGTTGAAATTTTGCAGAAATTAATCCAAATTTTCAAAAAGCTGGTATTTTCTCTATATAGTTGCATTGGGATTCGACATTTTGTTTACATCGCGATCATCGAGCAGAGGTCCCAGATGTCAACAAGACACTCGGATGAACGCTTACGGCTATAAATTGGCCTTTGAATCTGTCAGTCGTCTGAAATAAAAAGTGAGTTTGAAATAGAAATTTCTAATGCACGCATCAATATGAGTCTTGAACTCACCCCCTCAGTTATTGGAAGTCAACTTGATATCAAATCTTGGGGTCACAAAAATTGAGAGCTCAATTAATCTGTGATATATTTTATTTGTTCAAAGTTAGTTTTGAACTTTTTTTGCGAAAGTTATGTGAATTAGACTGATGAATCAATGATGTTCAGGACCAAAAGTGAATATGAGATGAAGGCTTGAAAAAGATAGGTTCAAGACTGCCATTGATGCTTGCTTAAGTCAGTTCATCTTGTTATACTATAATTGTACTTAATGATACATGCCACTAAAAGAAATTCTTGATAAATGTGAAATTCTTGATAAATGTTAGGTAAGCTCTTCTTGAGTTAAAACTGGGATGGATGCAAACATTCTGTCACTATCAATAAAAGGTGCTAATATTATTGAAGGAACTTTCAACAACTCAATGTATCTTTTTATATGGGAGCGCGCCATTGTTGATTCGTGATGAATCCACAGTTGATATTCAAATAAGCGCGTCACACACGACACAGCGTACACGGAGGCGCGTTTACGCAGTAAGTCAACGCACTGTTCATCGCACGTCGGGAACTTGAGTACGTGCAATGACTGGCGTTTGGGAACAGTGAAAATGACAAAGCAACAAACATTTTTAAATGTTTATTAAAATAAAATTATTATTAAAATATTAGAATAACTAGCATTTTGCTTTAGATTCTGCTAAAGATTTTTATGAAGATGAGCTGAAAACTTAATTCATACATTTTCAGGAAAATTTTCATTGTTGAAAGGTTTTCAAACACGCTACAGAGTTGTTCATTGCCAATCACCAACTCTGCATTCGATGCGTAAGCGTAATTTTATCACACTCGGGTGGCTAAAGCCACCCTTGCGCGACAAAAATACGCAGATGCATGGATGCATTGTTGTTGATTTGCCGATGAACAACTCTGTAGTGTGTTTAAATACCTAAATGGTAGTTTTTAAAATCAGGGCACCTCTTGCATAATAACATAGGTAGAACATATTTTAGATTAAATAAGGACAAGGATCCTCTCGGCAATAAGTGCTATCCCTGCATGCATTGCAGTTGATCTGAAGAGTACATTGTAGGACTGTGGTGCAACTAATTGTATTGCTTGTAAAGCAATGAACAGTGGTATAGTTTCTCCAATAGCTGTAACAGTCTAAATGAGTATGAATCAAGGAAGTTATAGGGGGGAACAGGCTTTCTCCGCCATTTTGATTTCATCCCCGTGTAAATCCAATGGGACGGCAGCCATCTTGGATTGTCCCTCATGGAGGGTGAGTTATTGTACCTCCGGCATTTTACGGTTCCGCGTGCAACACTTCGATAGTCTTCGCAACGGATTAGCGGGAAAATTGGCGTATTTTAATCAGAGCAAGTCGCAATGCATGCTACATGAAACGCAGACACGGTTTGCGCGTGAAACAAAATGCACATGCTGTATATGCATCAGGTGAAGATTTACGCGATCTGTTTGGATATCGGGTCAAATTCCGAATATATCCGGAGGTACAATAACTCTGCTCCATGAGCGACATAAGATGGCGGAGAAAGCCTGTTCCCCCTATAACTTCCTTGGTATGAATAGGTGTTCCTGCGGTTCAAAGAGGATTTGAAAAAGATTGACATGTGGATCAATGTAATGTGATTCAATTTGGTATCGAAGTGATTACGTAACTGTCCAAATTATTTGATCAAGCACATCCGCTGACAACAGTAAGTGCAAAACTTTTGTGTGGTGATTATTTTGATCATGGTTCAAAACAAGAAAGCGTGATCTAGTTGACTGGGTGATAATCAGATTACACATAACACTTTGATACTGAATAGACCAAATTAAAATTTCATGTGTTGTGTGCTTTACCTTTTCTTGATTTATTTCTATTATTCATTTGTGTTTAACTTTATTTATTTCTTAATTTCATGTGTTATGTGTGCTTTAACTTTTATTTATTTATTTCATCATCACCACATCTAACTGTAAAATAAAACGGACGTTTAAATATTCCAAACCATGGTTCATTAAGGTAATGTGTTTTTATAAATATGATATAGTGTATAAATAGCAAAGGATTAATGCAGAAATGTATTTTTAGTATTAATCAATAGACCAGTTTCGTATGTTCCATAATGCATCTTGAAAGTACCGCAAATATGGGCATTTTTGCGCGAACGACAATATTACTACCTTGTGCGCATGACGTCACTTGCGCAGAAGGTAATAATATGGTCAACTGAGCGTTTACGGTACTTTCAAGATGCATTATGGGACATACGAAAGTGGTCAATTGATAACAAGCACATTGAAAGCTTTTACTTCCATTTAGATTGTTTTACTGTGGTCTTTCTTTGCCCTGTCAGTTGTATTGGTTGTGTGAATGCAATTTTGTTTACCTCTTATCATGAATGGAAAGACCCAGAACTTATAATGAGATGCCATAACTTTAAAAATCTACTCAAGGTGATGATGAGGATAATGAAACACAAATCTTAGACTTTTGTTGTTATGCAGTAAAAAATGGTTGAACTAATTAAATGGGCACAATACGCCGGGACAGTTGTGACGTCATAATTTATGCACAATGGCTTACACGTGCGTTTTGGACCCAAACAAATGATCGTGTCCACTAATCATACATATTAACACAATAGGCACATGTAAACATACAATTCAGACTGATTTTACTCGGTTGGAAGACAAAAATAACGGCAGGGGTCCCGTCCTTTCTTGTAATCACAACCTTCAGCATAATAGGCCGGTATGTTTTCCCTTATTTTTGTTTTAGACGAAAGTTATGGTATAAAATCGGAGTCGGTCTTTTTTCTCCATAGACTTTACGTGTGGCAAAAATGGCCTCACCGTTTGTTTGGGTCCAAAACGCACGTGTAAGCCATTGTGCATAAATTATGACGTCACAACTGTCCCGGTGTATGGACTCACACTTTTATACTTTCATTTGGGCCATTTCAGTGAAGAGATCAATGACAGTTGACTATAAAGGCTGAGAGAGATGTGTGCCCTAGTGGTTAAAAGTCCCCGATTCATGAAATAGGGTATTGAGAGTTGTGGGTTCGAATCCTCTGAGCAGCATGTGTAGTGTCCTGAAGCAAGATGTAAGCTCTCATGTGGTGTGCTTGATTCAGTGTACACTCGCGGTCTACAGGGTTCGTACGGTCCTTGAGAGTCCTTGAAAATCCTTGAATTTGAAAACACCTTTTCAAGGCCTTGAAAGTCCTGGAAATTTGCTCAGAGTCCTTGAAAGTCCTTGAAAATTGATAATTTATGGCTAACTGATCCCAAATTCAGCGAGTGGATTGATGTCGGCAGGAACAAGAGTTCAGCATACTGCAAATTATGCTGTGGTAAGTCCTTGAAAATCATGCTTTTGGACCTTGAAAGTCACTGAAAAGTCCTTGAATTTTAAAGGCTTTAAACACTTTATTCAGCCATATCTCACAAGGCGTTTTCAGCCATATCTCACATGAACTACCTGCTGAATAAAGTATTTGTGCGGAAATACTTTTTACAGTGCTGAGATGGCTACAGACTCACTTTGTAGCAAGTGGTTGCATCAAAAAAAATAAAATGTTACAGTCTAGTTCAATCACTATAAAGAGATGGGCACTCCAACCTGTATAGAAACAGGTCGCCCCTTTCTCCCCTTTTACCTTTTCCTTCTCTCAGAACATCCAGATATTTTCATTCAATCTTCAGACATGCCATTATTCCATATAATATTGACCAAAGAATAAGTTCATATTTCCTAGATAAAATCATGTAATTGTATTGTATTATTTATAGTAATTGCATTTTGAAAGATAAAATATGGTTTTGTATTGTTTTACTAGACAGGCGTATTGTTACATGTTCTACCTCATACGTTGGGATTTGTTTTTTCATTAAGGTTGTTTTATTTTTACATTTTGTATTTTTTGTGGGTAAATATAAGTAAATTTGTCAGTAACACAATTTGTATTCCATTTTGCCAACATTTTTTAGTGTACCAGTTGTTATAACAACCTTGACTTACGAAATGAGAACCTTTAGGTCTGTAATGCCTCTATGAGGACATGAGTTAACATTTAATTTTAGAACTTTTTCCAAGTCATTTAAGAAATATCATGAGGTCATTTTGCTCAGTTAGCCTTGATTTACACTCACTAGAGTATTAAAATTATATACTTAACAGTCCATTGACATGATTTAAAACTTAGGTGTTGTTTTATCTTAATGGCTGTATGCCAGGCAAAGCTCAGTACATGGACTTTACCATTGGCAAAATGGCAAACAGTATGGTTTTTAAGATATATCTAGATCCAGATCAATCTGGGTCTCTTTAGTCCAGATCCAGATCATTCTAGATCATTTTGCAAAACAAACATGTTGTATACGGGTGGTTCTTCGCTAAGTGTCTATTTTGGTGTCCCGCTACTTTAACTCGCAATAAATTAAAAAAAATACAATTCTGAAATATTTATTTTGTGGTTTTGTCTTGATAAATATGATCTTTATTATAAAAAATCATAAAAACCTTGATAAACAAAGTTAAAGGTTGTTATTTTTCCTCATGTTTGATGCAAACCCCCCGAAAACCCTATGTCCCGATGGTTACGCGTAAAATTACAATTGTCATTATTTATTTGGTAGTGAAATTTTTCTTTTTGGAAATACTCTTGATCACTAAGTATTTACTAGTAGAACATATCCTATCTATCAAATAATGCCATATTGTATCAATTGAATCCTAAATTTTACCATTTTTGTTCAAAAAATCCTGTCCCTGTATTTGAGTCATTTCCGTAACGAACATTCTGAAGGGCAGTCTATAAAATTGAAAACACTGAATCCAAAAAATAACCTGGTCATTAAGTACCTGCATGAATTGGCTACTTGGCACACATCATTTATCTCCGGTATCTCCAATGAATATCCATCAAAATACAGACCTTTGCAAAAATGAGCGAAAATATTTTTATTCAGTGTCATTTCCGTAACGCTGTATAACACTATAAATATAGGAAATTAATGTCCGTTTTCATTGGCAGTGCAAACAGGGTTGTGACCTGTACCCTAATATATAAACAGTCACGCCAGGCATCGCCCTCGAGAGACGTTATACTGGTCTAAATGTTTAAATCATCATTTCCGTAACGGTCATTTCCGTAACTTTTTACCGTTACGGAAATGATTTTTTGACACTTTCATCTGTTCATATTGGCAATAAAATCTGAGTCATGATCAATCTGGTTTTCTCCATTTGAAAGAACCCCCCTCAATGGTTCTTCATTTGTGTTCAGATATTGAGGATACGTAGTAGAATTTACTCAGCTTGACATTTACTGTCTGATTGTCATTTCCATAACAAATAGTGTTACGGAAATGACTTTAAATGGTTTTCCCATTGCTACAACACTGAAAATTAAATGTCGCATAAAATTATTTTGAGGCTCTAAAGATTGGTCCGAGTGCTCATTCAAGTATTTGTGCACTATTGTGAACACATTCCAAGAAAAAAAACTGTGATTTGAAAAACTTTTTTTCTCATTTTTTTTAAAGCCAGAAATAGACACTTAGCGAAGAACCACCCATACACACTGGGCTAGCATTACTGTACATTTAGCACATCTTGTTCTGCTGCTGTACAATAGTTTTGGGTCAAAATCTAAGGAAAGCCTGTGCAATTGCATGACATTTCGTCATGTGAGTGCAAGAAAGTTGTATCTGCAAAATTCGGATTGCACACAGTCTTGGGTCAGTGGTTCTTGAAATGGTTCTTCAGGTGACACTGTCACCCAAAGAACCATTTCAAGAACCACTGACATAAAACAGGAACATTTTGAGGGATTTTGCACATTCTTGTGACAAGGTGTAAAATAAATATAACTTAGGGCAGCCATTGCAGATACAACTTTCTTGCACTCACATGACGATTTATTATGGTATAATTTTCTCTATTTTGATTCATTCATGTTTCATGCTTATTCAAATTATATGTATTCTGTATTCGAAATTGTATTCAATAGTAACATGTGATGTGATTGATTTTGGCTGAATCCGCATCATTTCGTCATGTGAGTGCAAGAAAGTCGTTTCTGTAATGGCTGCCCCTGAAGAACCATTTCAAGAACCACTGACTCAAGACTGGAGATTATAAAGTGCGTAATCCAAATTTATGACAAATGGCAGCTATTGCAGATACGACTTTCTTGCACTCACATGATGAATTTTATTTGTGACTATCCACCACAAAGTGCACCAGTAAAGTCAGCATTTTTCATTTTGAGCTACAGTTCATAATGCACACGTAAGTCGTATTCTGACAAAATAATTGCAGATTTGAAATGTTCTTGATTTTTTCAAACTCCTATATATAACAAAATATCAGCTTTCATTTCAACTCCAAAATATCAGAGATCTAACATTTTCTAAATGTATTTCATATTGGAATTGGGCGTAAGATTAAAGTTCTAACATATGTTTTCTCAGTTCTTAGTATTATGATATTTCATTCTTTTAAGAATCGTAACTGTACCACCGGGTGCTCATATGAATTCGAAACAAGATTCTTTCTTTTTTTTAATTTCTAAGAAAACGAATTTGACTTGGGAACCGACTTAACTGGATGTTTATGGTGGATGGTCACATGTTGTATTATCCCTCACTTGATTTGTTTGTCCCAGCAAAGAGATGGTGACCAAATTATTCAACAACTAAGATAATTTGAACAATATCAAGGGTGTTGAATTGCCCAGTTAAAATGTAAAAGGGCCAAACCAAGCCTTATTTGAGGGGTGGGTGTTTTAGGGGATGCCACAACCCACTCCCAAATTTGACATTGTAAGACAAAATCAGCCAAAAAGTACAAGAAGGTCCACTAAAAAGAACCTCGCTAACTCATATGAACCATCATAAGTGATGGGTCACCCCGAAAGGGGGTACTTTAAAGATGATATCGATTTTGATTTTATCATTTCATATGTTACAGCATTTTCTAAGCTTTAAAATGACACCTTACTTATTGAAATTGATCAAGGCGATCAAATTTTACAACAAAAAATCTGCTGGGAATTCTTATTATTTTCTTTATTTTTTGATGCCTATTTTCACCAGTTTCTTGAAAAGTGTTCTGTCGCAAAGCCCCCCTTTTCGGGTTGAGCCATCACATATTTGGTGACTAAGAAATGTTGTCATCATGAAATTCTGTTATTGTTAATGAATATGTTGGAATAAGTTTAATAACTTGTTGCACCTAATAGCTGGTAGCGCATAAAAATATTTGGTTTTGGTCTGTAGTGAAAACATCCAATTATATTTAAGTTCAGCCAAGTGCAATGTTTATGCTTATTGTAACTATTACGGCAGTATTCATAGGCTCACACTATAACAAATAGAGGGGATCATCCAACTAGAGAAGAAATTGTGTGTATCCCATAATGCATTGCTTCTTATGGGACTTTTTGTACATGCAGGAAGTCATGTGAGTAGTTAGTGCTGAAACATGACCCACATGATTTCCCATACAAACAATCCCATAGGAAGCAATGCATGATGGGATACACACAATATCTTCTCTTACGTCCAACATAGTTAAACTATGAATTGCACTTTTGAAATAACTTACCGCCAATCATCATTTGTAAGGCTGAAAACATAGTTCTTTTGAGCTACCAAATATTTGGTACAACAAGTCTTTGTTATCTTATAATCTGATATACAGTTCCAATGTGTTTTCTATTAATAACGGAGGCTTGGTGATGAAAAATAAATACTACCACATTGAGGAGTATTTGGTGAAAATGTTTGGTGATTTACAACACCAATTATCCGTTATTGATTAGAAGATGCATTGGAATTATATTACTAGATTATAAGATAACAAAGACAAATATTTGGTAGCTCCTAAAGAACTATAATTTGACCCTTAGAGTCTCTTGATCCTGACTAATTTGCTAGAAACCACTGGCTGCCAAAGTTAAGTCTTTTGTCATTGTATCATAGGTCCATGGTTATTTTTAACTTTCATTCATCACCTTGCATTTGTAATTTGTCATAGTGTAAAGCGGTAGATATACTTTGTAATTTTTGTAGTTTGTAGACATTTTCATCCAGAATTTTTCTCATGGTGATTGGTTATTAAGAATGGTATAAACTTTCATTCTGAATGAACATTTTCCCATGTACAATTTCACCATTGTGTAAACCATAACCATCATTGCAAGAAGAGATTAACTTACCATGAATAGATCTAGGCAGTAGAATCAATATCAAACATTATACTACCCATCAGTAAGCACTTGAAAATGTGCAATGGGGTGAAAAATAGGTCTCCATTTAATAAATTCTTCATAACGTGAAAATTTAGAATGAAGATCCTCATTCAGAATTAACAGTTTACTCCATTCTTAAAAACCAATCACCATGAGAAGCATTCTGAATGAAAATGACTACAAAAATGATGAAGTATATCTAGACCTTTAGCCACATTTTATGATATACTATTTCCCATTACTCATGTCCCACATTTTTTTGAACTAAATATAAATCAAAACCATTGATTTGTTTCCTCAATTTTGCTGGATTTTCTGTATGGTGAGTTTTCAGACAATAAAAATTGTCTTTGATTATGTCAAAGTCTAATGCTGTCTTCAATTATTCTGAAATCAGGTTATCAACCAAATATAAAACCATTTTAGTGCAAACATTGTTTATGATGTCAGAAAGGGCATTGAAACTGAGTATGTATAACAGATCAAAGGTATTTATAATAGTGCAATAGCTTAGGTATTGTATACACATTTGAAAAATTTGCTTTTTTTGCTATTTTATTTTGTTTAGGTATTGTGACATTATGAAATAAAAATGTGTAATAAGACAATTTCGTAACTTGTCTATTTTTACTTCCATCTGTATTGTATCACCTTGTTTAGGCTTTCGCCAAGGAAACCCAACTTGTACTTGGTACCAAGTAAGCTAAAGGAAGCTTATCTTCAACAGGGCTAGTTGAAGTCATATGGTATGTGTATGTAATAGAGTGACAAGCAGGCGATTAAATGTTCTGGTCACGCTTGACTTCGCCAAGAGAATGCTCGGAAGCAAACAAATAATGATCCTTCAACGCCCCACCAGTTTACAAAAATAGGGCTGTGATGAATGTGGAGTGTTTTGTGACTGTATATGACTGATTGGAAACCTCTTTAAAACCTTATAAAATGTCATATACCGCCAGGGACCATTGAAGGATCATTTTCCGTTTGCTTCCTAAAGTGTTTTAGACCGCAAGTATATGCAGTAGATATCCAGCCTTGATGAACTACCCAATATCAATAAATACATGCAGGGAATTTATAGTGCGCTATGCCTCCCTGATTTATAATTCCACGCGGCCTCAGCACACTCTACAACGGTGTTCGCTGACCACTGCGGCCCAAGTAAGCTCCATTCCACACCAAGCATCACTGCAGATTCTGCGGCAACCTCAAGGTTCAGCCCTAAATATGTGACGCGTTACATCAAAAGGTACAAGTTCTTGGCCAAGCAAATTTTGAGATACAGGCAAATAAAGCTCGTAAATTATAAAGAAAATAATAAGAAAATTGTTATCTTTGTTCACCATATCTTCAAAATTT